>CAEGAF010141473.1:0-13796 GCA_903067075.1 Micropoecilia bifurca | reverse complement strand
AAGAGTTGCTTTGGCCTGGATGTGGTCCAGTTGTGGCCTGGCTGAGGTTCCTGTTCTGGAAGAAATGAGGCATATACACCTTTCAGACATAACATTTTGTTCACATTAAAACATTCACATTTTTCTCAATGACGTGCTGTAGCTTGTGATATAGTGTAAATTCCTGTAAAATATCTAATTACACAGTTTTTTAAAATAAAAAATCTTAATGTCACTAGAATAAGCACAAATTTGACTTAAATTTTACCTTATTTTTCACGTCTGTCCTTCTCATTTCTCCAGTGACTGTACACTTTGTCCAGGTTCATGGCTTCATCTGCATCTTGCTTTGACTTTATGCAATTAAACCGTATCGTATCATTGGCTGAACATCTGTCACTCACTGCGTTACATTTAAAAATGGTACGGAATAAGAAATTATTGGTCTAATTTAATATATTAGATTCGGTGTAATACTAGATATTAATTAGCACGTTTATGGTGGATTTTATTTTATGCGCTGCATAGATTTGCTTGTGCGCTGAGACTGTGCGAGCAGTGCGCGATTGCGCAGGCGCGCAGCTTAGAGGGAACATTGCTGACGACCCTCTGTTTTCACATGAGTGAAGTTGCCCCCCCCACCTTCTTTAAATCAGACAAAATTGGTGTCAAACGTTTGTGCTACATTTGTGCTGGTTTGTGCAGCAAAAATGCTTGTTTGTGCTGATTTGGCGTTGAAGATATTAATGAAAATGTAAAGGTCAAAAGGTCAACCAGCCCCCCCACTTATGAAATCAAACCTTCTTTATATCTTTAAAATAATAGCGGCACAAACAAAAAATTTTGCTGCACAAACGTTTGACACCAATTTTGTTTGATTTCAAAAAGGTTGGGGGAGGAGGAATTGGTTGACCTTTTGACCTTTACACTTACATTAATATCTTCAAAGCCAAAGTAGCACAAATGAAAAATTTTCCTGCACAAACCATCACAAATGTAGTCGAGTTGATTGACACCCATTTTGTCTGGTTTGAAGATGATGGGGGGGCTGGTTGACCTTGGATGACCTCTAGAAACTTTTCTTTATATCTTTAAATTAATAGCGGCACAAACGAAAATTTTTGCTGCACAAACGTAGCACAAACGTTCAACACCAATTTTGTCTGATTTGAAGAAGGTGGGGGGGCAACTTCACTCAGGTTCTGTTTTCCCAAGATGGTCTCATGAAGAGGATGGTCAGCGTTGTGCATAATTTTCTTTTTATTGCCTTTAACATCTCCAATCTGCTCCAATCGTTAAACTACAAAACTTAGACTCTTTAATCATAGACTAGATTGTTCTCAACTGAGATTTTGATGTTTCAGACCATTTCATATGTTTTTCAGACCACCTACTGGATCGTGTTTGGAAAGAGGAAGTTTGCTCTAACCAGCAGCTCTGTAAGCATGAGACGGATCCCAGTTTGGACCAGGAGGAACCAGAACCTCTGCAGCTAAAAGAAAAGCAGCAAGAGCCAGATCCTCCCTGCACTAAAGAGGAACCATTGGAGCTCTGCATAAGTGAACATAAAGAGCACTTTGACCTGAAGCAGGAGAATGAAGATTCATTAATGTTGACTCCTAATCATGAAGAAAAGAACCACATTCAACCAGAACCAATCAGTAACCGAGTTGTCTCTCAGAACTTTAAAAAAGATTACTTTATTCCAAAGAAAAACTTGATTCAAGACTTGAAAAGTCACACAGGTGAGAAACGTTTTCCATGTCGGACATGTGGAAAAAGTTTTTTTAAGAAAAGAGATTTAACAGATCACATGAGGATTCATTCAGGCGAGAGACCTTTCAAATGTTGGCTCTGCAGAAACAGCTTCACTACAAAAGTTGTCCTGGAGTCTCATGTCAGAACCCACACAGGTGTGAAGCGATTTTCTTGTACCGTTTGTGGCAAAGGTTTTAGTCGAAATTATACTATGAATTATCACATGAGGCGCCACAAAAATGAAAGGCCTTTTCGCTGGGATACCCGTGAACAAACGTACTCATCAAAAGATCCATTGAGCGACAAAACAGTTGAGAATCCCTTTTTGTGTGGGATCTGTGGAAAAGCTTTCCAAGAAAGCAATAGCTTAAGGGCTCACCTGATGACTCACACAAAGGAGACGCCGTTTCAGTGCAGAACATGTGGGAAAAGTTACAAAGAAAAAGTACATTTCACAGTTCACATGAAAACCCACACAGATGGGAAGCTTTGTTCTTTCTGCGGAAAAACTTTCACAACCAAGTCTAATTTTGAGAGACACGTCAGAATTCACACTAGTGAGAAGCCGTTCTCTTGCACAATTTGTGGCAAAGGGTTTATTCAAAAAGAGCATTTGGCTTATCACATGACGCATCACACAGACGACAGGCCTTTTCCCTGTGAAATCTGTGAAAAATCTTTTAAAAGAAAGGATGCACTGAAAAGACACACGAGAATCCACACAGGTGAGAAACCCTTTTTGTGCAAGACCTGTGGAAGAGCATTCATTCACCATAATAGCTTTAAAGCCCATTTGCTAACTCACAAATGAGAAGCCTTTTCATTGTGTGACGTGTGGATAAAGTTATGAAAAAACAGATTGACACTTGGCATAAATGTAAAATTCTGCATTTGTCAGAATGTTCCTCTTTATTTGGTGGTAGAAAATAAAGTCAAAGACAACAGATTTTAGGTGGGATTAAAATGAAACCAAGTATAAAGGATAATTTGAATGAATAATACAGAAGTACAACTCATGCCACAGTGTCCTGTTAATGCAGTACTTGTTTCTGTGCCATTTTCACATGCTGTCTCAACCTGATTCTATCACTAAGCTCTGTTTAGCACCAAGCTAAATCATAACAAACACATGAAAATCTTGTTTGTGAACAATGCTGTCAGGACTTTTCATTTTGATGACTTTGACACTTTTATTGATATGATTACTTGCTTTTGAGGAAGAAACTATTAATTGTTATCAAGTGGCTCAGTCCTGCAGGTCATCAGCTGTGTTTTGCATTTATTATTTTTAAGAAATGCAGTAGTTGTGTTAATGTTAATGTATGAAATGCACAAAAGTGACAGGAAAACACTGTAGAACCAAAGATCCTCAGTCTGAATAACTGTTTCCCATTACTTTGTAAATTAATATGTTATATAGTATAGTTATTATACACTGCTTTTCAAAATAAATCATCTTTGTCAGACAGAATTAAGATTGCAGACAGCTTAGATAAAATAGTAAAAATGTATGAAATCGACTGCTTTCTTAATGTCCACATTGATTTAAAACACTAAAATTAAAGAAGAAAGTGAAATTAAACATTTTTGTTTTTAATTTTCCCCAATATTTCCAGAAAATGAAAGCAGAGTTAAGCTACAAGTACCACCAATTTTGTCCTGACCTGTTTCATTCATTAGTTTTTTTTTAAATGATTGTATTGATCCACAATCCAAAAGCAGAGTCTGGTTTTCATTTATTCATTTTAAATAAATTTTTATTTATCATTTTTCTTGTCCATCTCAACTTATTTCTGCGTTCCAGATATAAATATTAGGGTACCAACAATGTTATATACAATTGTAACCCCATAGCATGGTTTCTGTTACTAGATGTGAGAGAAATAAAATCTGGTTTAAGTAAACATTGAAACCAGAAGTTTACTCTATGTAAAAAAATAAAATAAAATCATGTTTCTTATTGTCTGAACTTAAATCAAACCCAACTTCTCCTGTTGAGGTGAGGGGACAATATATTGTCTTATATAACACTGATAGAAACAAAGAATCTATCTAAACAGAATTATAATGAAACGTATTTACTTTTAAATGATTCAGAATAGCTATCTGGTATGGAGTTAGATTTGTTTCACAATTATTCAATCAAAAAAAAAAATCATCCCAAACAAAAAAAAAAGTTTCAACCAAAAAAAAATCATCTCAGCCAAAAAAAAGTTTCACCCAAACAAAAAATACACTCAACCAAAAAAAAGAGATTCAATCAAAAAATTAGTTACTTCAATCAAAAAAAAAAATCTTTTTTGTTTTTGTTTCGTAAAAGAATATTTTTATGATTAGTTTTTATGACTTTTTTTTGTTTATTTGAGATGTTTTTTTTTTTTGGTTGAAACTTTTTTTTTGTTTGAGATGATTTTTTTTTGATTGAATAATTGTGAAACAAATCTAACTCCATAATCTGGCAATATCTGATCATCTTCGATCAAAGTGACCAAAGTGACGTTGCTGTTCACCCTCGGTGGCGAGAAGAAGAATGTTGCTGTACAGTCACCTGCCAGTAGGTGGCGATATGCACCTTGAAGTCCGCCATTATACAAAAGAAGAAGAACGTGTTTCTAGCAGCGTTAGCTTCCCTTCTGCTTGAAGTCGTTCTTTTAGAGGTTGATCACCTGAATATGTGAATGTTTGCAGTAAAAATGTCTTCAGGGCAGCTTCAACGAAAGATGAACACCGAGCAGGAAACTCCTGCTGAAGAAACATTCACAGAGTTTAAAGGAATAATCAAGACCGAGAAAAAGATGGACGATCAACGCAAACTGCTGGATTTCACTTGGACTCCTCAAGTCATTTCACACCGAAAAGGTACGAAACACCTGCGATTATAATGTTTTACTCAAGACGATTTACGCATACTGCGGTTTAACTATTTAAATTATGAACCGTTAATAGGATGCAGTATTCTCGTTTCCTGTCCGCTTTCAAAATAAAAGCATTTTGAAACGTTTCCCAATTTGCATAATTAATTTTTCATCTAAAAGAGCTATATTTATAAACACGTAAAGTCTTATTGGTCATTCGGGACAGGTTTCGTCATTTCTCCATCCATTTTTCCATGTTAAATATTAAGATTTTAAACATTCATTCATAAAATAGAGCCGGACGGAATCCAGTTTTGGGAGCTTTGGCGACACCTAGTGGCTATCATGCAGAGCTGTTGTCCAAATTATGTACAAAGAAACGCTGAATATTCTTTTCACGTGTCCATATTAAGCAAGGAGGGAGGTAAATATCTTAAAAACAAAAATTATTATGGAGAATTGTTGATATTGACTTATTTGAAATACTTATATTGTAATTTTTTACATAGCTCTGTCATTATTTAACATGATGCCCTTAAGGGCTGGATTTTCTGTGTTAATTTAATAACTGTGTTTTATTTCGTATAAATAAAATCATTAAAGATAGAATAGAATAGAATTAAACTTTATTGTCATTGCACCGTCACAAGTACAAGCAACGAAATGTAGTTTGTATCTATCCATAAGTGCTATACAGGGTGTAAATATGTATTTACAGGTGTACAAAGGTTGTTATAAAAATAAAATGTTCAGTATAAAAATAATATTTTACAATACAAGATAGATAATGGCAAGATTTTCAGATTATATACAGATTATGTGAGTGAGGACAGTCCGTATGTTATTGTTGTATGGGGGGTCGGGAGGTACAGTTCTTATAGTTGTGTCAGTATAAAAATAATATAATATAAATAAAAATAAAAATATAAAAAGATGCATTTTATTTTGCTTTTTGCCCTCTCAGACCTCAAACAGCAACATGTTTGGAAGGAGGAGGCGCTCACCGACCAGCAGAGGAACTCTAGTTTAGGCCAAGAGGAACCCGAACCTCTGCAAATGAAAGAGGAGCAGAATGAGCTGGAACATTTTCAGATAAAGGAAGAAGAAAAGGAAGTCTGCATTAGTCAGAATGAAGAGGAGCTTGGGCTGAAGCAGGAGACTGAAACCTTAATGGCGACTCCTACTGATGAAGAATTTCACTCTGAACCAGAAGCAAACTGGAGCCAACTCAACGTTCTTCCTGAAACTGAGAATGAGGATCAGGAAACAAGCAATCCTGAAGTCTCAGGAGTAATGATGGATGAAGAGCAAATACATTGGAAAACTAGACACCATAATGACACAAGAAGTTCACCAGAAAAAGAGAGCACAGAAACTCATAGAGATAAGAAACTTTACTTTTGTGAAATGTGTGATAAAAGTTTTTCTCTAAATAAAAATTTGATCGCACACATGAGAATTCACACAGGGGAGAGACCTTTCTCATGTAAAACCTGTGGCAAATGTTTCACCAAAAAATCCAATTTAACTCGTCACTTAAAGGCTCACACAGGTGAGAAGCCTTTTTCATGCGACGCCTGCAGAAAGACATTCAGCCTAAAAAGAGATCTGGTCAAACACATGAGAATTCACACAGGTGAGAAGCCGTTCCTGTGCATGACCTGTGGAAAACGTTTCAGGTTGAAATTTATTTTAATTGAACACACAAGAACTCACACGGGCGAGAGGCCTTTTCCCTGTGACGCTTGTAAAAAGACATTCAGCCTTAAAAGAAACGTGGTGAAACACATGAGGACCTGTGGAAAACTTCTTAAATCTACAGGTTGTTTTGATTCAAGTCGGACAATGAGATGAGAGCACTTTGTCTTGCTGAACATGTCGCAAAAATTTGAATGTAAAAAAATTCGGTTTAACTTATTTCATTGCGACTCATTCAGGTCAGAAGGTTTGACCTGCCAAAAATGTTTTGCATTAAATATATTTGTTCTGATAATTTACAAAAATAAAAGACCTTCTTTATGTTTGAAATGTTGAAAAAGTTTCCTTGAGAAAAGTTATTTAAATGTTCAGATGAAATATCTAAAGGCTGAAATATCTAAGGCTATGTTCACACAGCAGATAAATGTTTCAGTTCTTCCCCTGGTTCAACCTGAATCAGATGATGGATCACTAGCAGAACCTCTGCAGAACTTTATGACATGCTGAGGAGGTAGTTGGACCATTTGAATGAGCTGCATTGGAGCAGAGATTAATCTAAATGGTATCAGAAACCTTCAGTTTTTCATCTACAATATTTATGCAGAACTTTTCATAATTTTCCTTGTCTTCAAATACAAATTGTTCTGCTAGAGAGTTCCCATCCAGGTCTTGAGGGCCTGGAAAACGTTTTGGTAACACTTTATTTGACAGGGTGTGAATAAGACTGACATGACACTGTGATAAACATAACACCTGTCCTGAACATAAACTAGTCTTTATGAATGTTTGTGACAGTTGTCATGAAGTGTCATTCGGTAAATAATCACACCTTTAATGCAAAGTTGCTCTAAAAGTTGCATTGGAAGTCCATTAAAAGTGCCAAAGTATTAATTTGTCATTATTTACAAAATCATGCAAAGTTGGCACTATCTTTGAGAGAATACTCATGTTCAACAGTTAACTATTTTCTGCTGGAGGTTTTTTATATAATGTTTTCCATCTTCAGTTGAAATAAACAACGATAATATTGGAATAAAAGTAATATTTGAATGTCTTATATGGACCAATTACGAAATTGATTTCTAATTTTATTAGAATGTATTATTAAAAAGCTAAACAGAACGTCATAATTTCGACTTTGAAAGTCATAATATTGACTTTCAAAGTCATAATTATGAGATTTAAAGTTATAATTTCGACTTTGAAAGTCATAATTTCGGCTCTCAGCCATAATTATGACTTTGAAAGTCAATATTATGACTTTCAAAATCGAAATTATGAGATTTAAAGTTATAATTTCGACTTTGAAAGTCATAATTTCGGCTTTCAGCCATAATTTCGACTTTGAAAGTCATAATTTCGACTTTCAAAGTCGTAATTATGAGATTTAAAGTCATAATTTCAACTTTCAAAGTCATAATAATGAGATTTAAAAGTAATAATTTCGACTTTCAAAGTCATAATAATGAGATTTAAAGTAATAATTTCGACTTTCAAAGTCATAATAATGAGATTTAAAGTCATAATTTCGATTAATAATTACTTAAAGTCATAATTTCGACTTTCAAAGTCATAATTTCGACATAATTATGACTTTAAATCTCATAATTATGACTTTCAAAGTCGAAATTATGACTTTAAATTTCATAATTATGACTGTGAAAGTCAAAATTATGACTTCTTGTTTAGCTTTTTTTTCATGGCGGAAATGGGCTTCTATATTAATATATATGAAGAAAAATTCATTAGATTTTCTCCGTATGTTTAGTAACATTCTGCTTTAATCCGCTAGGGGGCGGGAGTGTGTTCACTCGCTGGGGGAAAAAACACCAGTAGAAGAAGAGGCGGCGGATGTAAACGGATTGCTAGTCGACGTTGGAGACGGTTATCCTCTGAATATGTGAGTATTTGCAGTAAAGATGTCTTCAGTTCAGCCCCAGAGGAAGTTTACCAGCCAGCAGTTAAGTCCTGCTGAAGAAACCGACCCGGAGTTTGAGGAAGTCATCGTGAAATCGGAGGACGAGCTCGATGATCAGTCCAGTCTGCTGGATTTCTCCCAAGAAGGTATTAAAATGAGCTGTGCTAACGTCATTTCTCTGCTAAATCCCAAAATTAGCTCATGAAGCTTCCCAGAGATCCGCATCCAACATGGCTGCGCGCAAAATAGCGAACGTCGAAGCCATAAACTATAATTCCTGACGGCTTGTATCTCAGCAAATCAGTATCTGACACGTACTGGTGCGAAATATCTGCAGGTGAAAACGTGTATTTTGTGTTTAAATGTGGAAATGAAGGGAAAATTATTTCCTACTTGTAATAGGAAGCTGGCTTCCGATTTGAGAAACTACTAAAAGATGATTCCACCTTATTTTTTTTACATTTTTCTTTATTCTATGGAGCGCCATAAGAGACATGAGGGGGACACTTTTGCTTTTAGAATAGACTTTAAAATATTGTTGTTAGTTTATAAATCACTTAATGGTTTAGCACCACAATACCTTAAATATCTACTGGTTCTGTAATAAACCGTCTAGACCCCTCAGATCTTCTGGTTCTGGTTCTGCTCTGCATCCCCAGAACCAGAACCAAACGAGGAGAAGCAGCATTCAGTTTCTATGCAGCACAAATTAGGAACAAACTTCCATAAAACTGTAAAACAGCTGAAACACTGAGTGTCTTTAAATCTCAAATTAAAACCATCTTGTTTAGAGTTGCTTATGGCTAAACTGAATGTTTTCATTTTTATTTTTACTTTTAATAATGTTTTTATCTTTTTTAATCTCACATCTTTTTAAATCTGTTTTTATTTTTAATTGTTATATAATCTGTTTCTTTCTGTTTTTTCATTTTAAATTGTGTGAAGCACTTTGAATTTCCTTGCTGCTGAAATGTGCTATACAAATAAAATTTGATTGATTGATTGATTTACTGTACCTCGCAATAAATTAACAAATACATCCTGGTCTATTTTGTATACAGACACGGTGATCAATGTCAATTTAAAATTGCACATATGTACATTATTAAAGATCCTCAGTGAAAACGTGTTTATAAATCTATTTGCTGCAGAAAACTGGTTGAAAATCGATTTATTTACAGTTGTACTCATGTTTGTTTATGCAATGTTTTCTGTATATATGAAAATTATTTCTTTACACAACCAAAACTGTTAGATAATGACATTACCCTGTGACTATAACTCAAATAGTCAAAAATAGTTTAGATGTAGCCTATTTCCTTCTTACAGAAAGTGTATGTTTGTGTAGCAGGGATGGAATGAACATGTTTGACGTATTTTGCACATAAAGACAGAAATATGAAACTTTATATAACTCAAACAAGATGTAAACACAACATTCCTACATGGAAAAACTGGACATCATAGGAGAAAGATTTAATAGTATTCAAGATACTTCATATTCTGAACACTAGGTGCATTATTGGCAGTTAACTCAAAAGTAAGTTGTGGAAATGCAATAATCCTTTGAAAAACTTCTTGTAATGTTAACTAATTCAGCCTTTGGATTCAGGTTTGATGCAGGACTGAAGTTGTTGACTCCTGCCGTATAAACTTCACAGCAGTAAAAGATTTCATCCTTTAGTTTCCAGCTCAAGAAAACAGGGATATCACATAGACTCACTCTGCTGCAAACTCACTATCTAACTTTAGAGCTAGAATTTCATTAAAGGGAGTTTAAGACCAGGAACTGACCCAGGCCTTTTTCTGTTCAACCCTCCAGACGTCCACCAGGATGACGTATGGGAAGAGGAGGCGCTCGCCGACCAGGAGAGGAGCTCCTGTTTTGATGAAGAGGATCCAGAACCTCTGCAGATGAAAGAGGAGCAGGTTGAGTTTGGACATCTGCAGATAAAAGAGGAGGACATGGATCTCCTCATCAGTCAAGATGAAGAGCAGCTTGAGCTGAAGGAGGAGTCTGACATGGTGACGCCTGCTGATGAGGGAAGCTTTCACACCGAACCAGAACCAAACTGGTATCCGCTCGATTCTCGGGACTCCCCTGAAAGTGACAACCAGGACCAGGAAGGAAGCGCTTCAGAAGACTGGGGGTCAAAGAGTGATGAAGAGCAAATGCTAAATGAGCGGGTTCAGGAAACCAGACGATATAATCAGTATTCTGAGAGCTCAAATCAAGAAGGGCACAGTGCTCACAAAGAAAAGAAACAATATTCTTGTAAAATGTGTGACAAAAGCTTTTCCCAGAATAATAACCTGACGATACACATGAGAAGTCACACAGGGGAGAGGCCTTTCTCATGCGAGACGTGTGGCAAAGGTTTTACTACAAAATCGAATTTAACCCTTCACTTGAGAACTCACACAGGTGAGAAGCCTTTTCCGTGTGTGACCTGTGGAAAAAGCTTCAGTCTAAAATGTATTTTAACCGAGCACATCAGAACTCACACCGGTGAGAAACCCTTCCCATGTCTGGCCTGTGAGAAAAGTTTCCCCTCCAAAAACCATTTGAATAAGCATTTGAGAATTCACACTGGTGAGAGGCCATTCTCATGCATCACCTGTGGGAAAAGGTTCAGTCTGAAGTGCAATTTAACTGAACACATGAGGACTCACACTGGTGAGAAGCCTTTTCAGTGTTTGGCTTGTGACAAAAGTTTCAACTCTAAAAACCATTTGAATAAACACCTGAGAGTCCACACAGGTGAGAGGCCTTTCGCCTGCATGATCTGCGGAAAAAGGTTCACTCAGAAAAGTTGTTTAACGGATCACACCAGAACTCACACGGGGGAGAAACCTTTTCTTTGTGGTGTGTGTCAGAAAGCCTTCAGCCTGAGGAGCAGCTTGAATAACCACATGAGAATCCACACGGGCGACAAGCCTTTCTCATGCGACACCTGCGAAAGAACGTTCACGTTAAAGAGTCGTCTGAATAGACACATGAGGTCTCACACCGGGGAGAAACCGTTCAGGTGTAATGCTTGTACTAAAACCTACAGCCTAAAGAGTAGTTTGACCAAACACATGAAGACTCACATTGGCTAGGAGGATTTCTGCTGTCTACAGTGTAGAGATAAAGATGCTAGCAACCACTAACATGATGGCTCATGTTTTAATTTAATATGACATGGAAGATGGTGACGGTTCACTAGGGCTGGACTTAGTTTTATGAAATTTTGTGGTGACAATAGTAACTATTTATTACATCTTTTTTAGGTAACTTTATGACTGACTGTTTAAAAACATTCCTGTTTGTAATGAGCTTCTTTAGGAAAAATACCAGTTTTGTAAAGAAGTGTATTTTATATCACTTCTTGAAATGTATGAATTTTCAAATTTATTGGTATTTATTGATTCTTTTATTGAACAAGCAGTGGAGAAAATAGTAAAACTACCAATCATGGTAATAATGATTGTTTTGGAGGGTTTTAAACATCACTAATTGGAGTTTATAGTGGCGATGATGAGTCAAAAATTCTTCTGAAAAATGTATTACGGTAAATGATACCATAAATACCCTGTGTCGTGTTCACTTTAAATTTTGAAAATAAGAATGTGAAATGTCAGGGTTACTACAGTCTTGTATATATTGGGGGCATTTAGCTAATTAAACAAGCTAAAGGTAGAAAAGGTCAAATTAAAAAGACAATAACTAGATCGAAACAGTTGCTGCCATTTGTTCCGAATGCAAAATTATTGCCAAATCATCAGTTTGTTCAGAATTAAACAAATTAAGCACAAGGGATTTACCTATAAATGTTAGTACAATTTAAAGTAATTTCAGCGATTTTTCTATTCTCATTCTCATAAAATCAATTGTTGGTCGTTTACTAAGCTCTTGTTTTTTTTTCACTTTTTCAATTCAAATTCAAAAGCTATTTTACTGATCCCAAAGAGAAATTAGATGTTGCTGCAGTTCATTAATTCAAGGTTCTTCAATGAGTTAGGATATGCCTGTGGGCTAAACAAAATACCTGTATAAAAGTTTTTTTTACACAAAATAATTCTCAGATACAGATTTAGTCAGTTCTATTTTGAGCTCCTTTCAGAATGAGCTGTTTTAGGACCACTTGTCTTTTCCAGTAGCCATTGTACAGCTCATAAAGCAGTAAAACCAGCTGACCAATTGTGTTTGATTGCTGCTAGGTAACAGGGACATGCCTGTTGATTTATACATTATATTCCAAAAGGCTTTTGAAACAGTTTGCACCAAAACATAAAAAAAATATTAACTTATTGTTATTTTTCTAAACACCTGAAATGTTTCTAGAAGCAGTAGAGACTCAAATGAACATACAAAAATATACACTAACTAATTCAAGGAAGCATAACAAGTCCCTATTAAGATGGCGTTGACGCTCTGAATGAGACAGAAACATGTAAATTAAAAACCAAAATATACTGGTTCTAATAATCTCCTTTGTTTCACACTCACGGGGGAATGCTATATTTTCTACCTGCAATAATATGCTGTGCTTAACATAAAGGGGCCAAAGTGTCTGATGTGAAAGAACAAAGTGATCCATTTATATTTTGCAGTTGTTTATTGCAGAACTACAACCTAAAAATCAACTAATTATTGAGAAATTATCAATTTGTTATGCTATTCAGAAAAACAAATGACAGAAAATACTTGATAGATGTTTATATTTCACTAGCATCTAATGTTCATGCAGACATTCTGTGTTTCTATGTGCACTAACTGGGTTCTTAAAGCTGCTGTGGGAACTTTATAATTCAAATGTTTTTTTCATTGAAGCTGCTTCCATGGATTTTCTTGTTTTTATTATTATTACTAATAAAACAATCATCTATAAACAAGTAAAGACCAAGCATCCTTTTATTTTTTTAAAACAAGTTGAGAACTTTTATTTTTCTTCTGACAATGAAAAACACTTAAAGGAAGATTTTATGTTTTTTCAAAAAGCGAAATAAACTATTGGTTAAAGCTGAAAAAATGTTACATTTTTGTATTGTAGAAACACTAAACGACTTTTAGTTCCACTTAAATTTCATGATCCTAACTTACATGTGAAATTCTGGAATAATGCTGAAACGTTAATGTATTTTAGTAAACAATTTACTAAAAGAAACAAATGATGCAGATTTATTATACTCAAGTCTTTACTTTCATTATAGACTCCATTCTTTTCCTAATTTCTGTACTTTTTCCCTCTTCCTCTCCATTTCAGTTGCACAAAGATCCACAGCGATGGCAGTTCTGCATTTAATAGAAGAAGTGACCAGTGCATTAGATAAAAAGAAACATGCTGTTGGGATATTTATTGATTTAAAAAAAGCATTTGATACAATTGATCATGATATACTCCTCAGAAAACTTGAGCGCTATGGTCTAAGAGGAGTAGTATTACATTGGATGAAAAGTTATCTCAGCAATAGGCAACAATTTGTGCAGTTGGGTGCCTTCCAATCAACATGCTTGCACATTGTTTGCGGTGTTCCCCAGGGCTCAGTACTGGGGCCAAAATTGTTTATTTTGTATATAAATGATATATGTAAGGTCTCCAAGA
>CAEGAF010141462.1:0-27718 GCA_903067075.1 Micropoecilia bifurca | reverse complement strand
GTGTGTGTGTGTGTGTGTGTGTGTGTGTGTGTGTGTGTGTGTGTGTGTGTGTGTGTGTGTGTGTGTGTGTTAAACATCTCAAATAGTGCCCGACAGCGTGATCTTTTCTGTTTTATCCACAGGTATCACTCTGCAATATATTCTTTTATTGTGAAGCACAGAGGTAAACTTAGAACTGCTGCTACTCACATTACTCAACAAGTTGTTGCTAGGTAACCAAAGATGGAGTGAGTTAGTCGATGCCACCAACCTAGCTTAGCTCACTGTCAGAGTTTGGGCAGCCAAAGCCTTTCATTTGCCTTCATCTCCCAGAATGCTATGCAGTGGTGGATCAGAGTTCAGTGAATATTTTATGTATTGAATATTGAATATTCTATCAGATATTTTATATATTGATTTTTGGAAGTAGATGTTTAATTTTTCATAAGTTAAACTGTGGCATATTTCTTCAAATGCATTTGTCCAAATTTTAGCACAATAGGAGACACACACCAAATGTTTTACACTACATTTCTGTAGTATTTATTTTTGTGACAATGAAAGGGACATTAAATACTATAAACTAATATCCATTGATCATTTTTGTTATAAACATGCTAGCACATGTTAGATCAGTTACTGTACATCAAGGTTTCACACTCCTGTGATTTTAAAATTTTTTGTTGGACCATTTATGTGGAAGAAGAATGGAACTGATCCAGTTTTCTATTTTCTATGGATGCATGGGCAAAAAAATATCAAAGCAAAAAAGTCAAAACTGCTGTCTGAGCGTATTTCTGCATAAAAAACGGCTACGGGTTTCTGACAAATCGCACAGAACTGGATGTGAACAAGATTACGCTATTTTTGTCACGTGATTCCGTCAATGAGAGACAATTCCGGCGTTTCGGATGAAATACAGAGAAGCCTTTCAATCAACAATAAGTTTTTTTTCTGCTACACAATGCATGATATTACCCATTTTTGACATAGAATTTATAAGTACAGTACATCTTATAGCTTCTGTCATCAGGGTTTTTCGTTTAAAATCCAAATTAAATGTCTATAATGAGGCGGTTTGTTTTAAATCCACAGGTAATGTGTCACAGACTTAACCGCTCCACAGCTCATGATCATCGCTCATACTGAGGTTGTTTCCTCCATCACCCTCCCTCTCTCTCTCTCTCTCTCTCTCTCTCTCTCTCTGTCTCTCTCTCTCTCTCTCTCTCACACACATACATGCACATGACAAAAAAATGCATATACATCTTTAAACCACTGTACAATTCCTACCCAGAACAAAGCAGCCATGTACTAATAACTGGCTGCTGAGGAATGCTAGTAAAGAGAAAAGACGACTAAAATGGCATTGTATTAGCTTTGAGTCACTTACTAACAATAGTATAAATCAAAATCAATGTAAAATAACACAAGTTTGTGTAACAAAAATATCTCAATGCAATTTTATTGTAAGCTGATGTAGCTTTACCATATCCATCAAACGTGTGTGCAAAAAGTGACACCCTATAAATACAAGCTGACTCTTTGAAGTCATGAATCCTGGGGGCTCCAGTCAGTCTTACCTCTGTAGCTTTGGCTTGTTCCCTTTTAGGTTTTTAAAGGTGACTTTATCCCGCAGCCTCTGTCGAATACTATTTTAGCACATCTCTCCAAGCAGTTGAAGATCAAGCATCTGCTCCACACTCATACATTTGATCTGAAGATTGAAGCTTGCTTTGTCGTCCTTCAACTTTGCTTTGGATCTCATTGTGTTTGGAAAGGATGAGGCCGTATGCTTTGTTGGTTTTATTTGAATGTGTTAACTGGGTGTGCTAAAAATGCGAGGTTATAGCCTGGCAATTATGGCACGAGTACCGCTTGTGGGAACCGGGCTGACTTTAATGTTACTCAGAGCGATCTTTATAAGGCAAATATGGACCATATAGGATTTGAAGGTGTAAGCTGCTGAGAAACCTCCAACTTTCCAGCTGGGAAATAAAACCTCACACAGATGGCTTTGTTCATTTTTACGACCTGGAACTTGTAACGTTCGACTTCAGATTAAAAACGGACTGCATAGTCCAGCCTCGTCCTTAAAAAGCACGAAGTCCATAATACATGACCTTATTTTTCTTGCTCTAAGTCCCGTTGAACTATCGTTTGAAAGGTTTTGTCAATGTCACGGTACTTGAAAGTCTGATTATTAGCTGAAGAGATTGAAAAAAGTTTGAACCTCTGACATAAGGCTGTCTAAACCTTCAGTGCTAACCATTGAAGGTTAAAAAGAGGTTTGTAGCATTTCATTAAACTGTTGAGAAATACCTCATTCTAATGGAAGGTGTTTTTTTCACCACACCTATGACAGAAACAAGACTCTTAGATATTGCTAAAGTTCCAGTTCTGTCTTTGAAAACCCAGGGTAGGGGGTTTGAACTTGGATCTGTGAGCTAAAACACCTTTTCAGAAATTAGTTGTGATAGCCAGGCCATCTGGAAGATTTCAGTGAACACTGGAATGTAGTTTCCTTGACATCATCAAGTCTTATCTTTCCTGGGAAGAGGATATCTTAGTTTTGTTTTTCTCTTTTTCTTCAGAAGATTCTAGTGTTCTTCAATTCCCACTCTTAAGAGATCAACCATTTATTTATAACAATGTAAAACTGAATTTATAAAAAGTCCATAATGGCAAGGGACAGAATCAAGTTCAGCATGGTTAGCATGTTTAGCATAGTTAGCATGCGCAGCTAACAACTGAAGTAACTTTTAGCAGCTAGGCCAAACACTTTATGACAAGGTAAGATTTATTTTGACTATGAGACATTAGCTTGATGAAGTCTAGTTCAAGGCTAGCATGCCCTGCTTATGTCTGTGAACGGTAGTACTGCATTAACTTAGTGAGCCTGAAATACGGGTACAATTGGAGTTTAAGTTATTTGACTTAAGACTTTCACAGAATACAAAATAGGCTAGGAACTAGCTCAGACATTGAGTGAGGATGAGGCACAGTGTCAAGCTAAGAGGAAAGTGAAGGAAATCGTCACGAGAAATGTAGGAAATTGGTATCCTTGACTATGAAGTCTCAACCGCATCCAGAATCCACACGGCTAGCACAACAGGCTGCACACAGTATGACTGAGTATGTGAATTTTGTGTATAATTCACAAAATTGTTCCAACCTATTTTCCCAACATTGTAGCTACTAGTTGTTGATGAGTCTTTGCTGTAGCAATAGTCATGTTGTGGAGTTGGAGTTAGGTGTCGAATCGGCCCCGGGGAAAAAGCTTCGTCCTGTTTCAGGATGAGTACACTCTACAATTGTTTTTCCTTTTTTTCTTACAGAGCTGAGAGCTTTCTGTCTGCCCTTTTTGGTAAAACTCTTTATAACAACAGGCCAAATGAGATGGCAACCTAAAACAAGTCATTAGGTCTCGTGCTGAGAGCCACTTTACTCCAAATTAGGTTCTTAGTCAGAGCCTTAATCCGACCAGAGTTTGTGATCTAATTCAGTGACCTGGTTCCACCTAATATGGCCAGCAGCCTATAAAGCCTTTTGTCGAAAACTAAAGCGAACCGCAGATTTCGTTAAAGGATGTCTCATCGTCCCTGTTGCTCCTGCCACAAAGAACGACCGCTAAAGTCCTTATTAAACTGCCGTGGAGCTTTTGGGCTCTTGGCCAAATACTGGCTGATCCTTTAAACTGTTTTAATTGTTGTTCCTGCCGATACGAGTGCCGTTGTGGGGGCTAAAGGCACGAACATTAAGTCAAGACATAAACCCTCTGCCAGTTTTACTTCAGACATGTCATATAACTTAATGGGCGTCTGGGGAGCCACGCTCAACGCAGAGTTTGATTTCTGTTTTGCCTTTGATAAATTTATGAAAGTTGTTTTAGAGGTCAAGTCGGCTTAGTTTCGCTCTTGGCTGAAACGGCCCACTTCCACTTTGCTCACGTAATTTCAGTAATGCAGCAGAGCTAATGTAACCCTTTTGCATGATTCCCACTAGCATTCTTGCGTTTAGCACCTTTGAACATCGGAGAAAATAACCACTGAATATTAGCTAGTTTCACTGCTATTTCATTGACACTATCAAGCTTTACACCTGCTATGCTCCTTAATTCATTCATCCTCCTTTACCTGCCTAAAATCTTCATGATCCTAAAGCCAGTCTTGGGACGCTGCGGATGATTGAAATTTAGGCTCTGGGTGTTTTTGCAGCAGCTCCAAACATTGTATGTCAAATGTGTTCTGCTTAGGCCGAGGAAATGCACTTGTTTTTGTCTTCTCCCTGAGGAAGATTAAAGATCCTCTTGTGAGCGTAGCCTCGCCACGCGCAATCTATCTCGCTTCGTGTTAATGGCATGGTTCAGGGTGGTGGAGCTTATTTTCTGGCGAGTCTTGATGTTTCTGGTTTCTATAATCCTGTGTGATGCAAATTGAGAAGTTTCCCCTGAGAATGTGTGCAGAATGTTATTAGCTCATATCAGGTCTCCCTAGAGAGGTTTTGTCACATTTTACCCCGACTAACTTTCTTTTACCTTCTCAGCTAAAGAGCTGAAAGGAAAGCGAGATAAGATGAAAATATGCCCTAAAAAGCTAAATTTTTTCAACAAGGCAGTGGAAAGTTGTTCATTTATAGGTCACAACCAAATTATATTCAATGATCAATAGTGATAAAGCTGCAGCCGTGGCAGAAAAAACATGTGTTTGTAACTATGCAGGATTAACTTAAATTTAAAGAGTTACATTAACACCAACACCAAATCCAACCAAAAATACATCATAGCTATTTATGCCAGCACTGCTTTATAAAACCATAAATCATAATAACTTATACTTTATGTGGTTATTTACAACACAGCTAATTTATTACATAAGCAGGAAGTGGATGGTGGAGGCGGTGCACCTCCGATTATCTTCCTATGTGAAACACATCCACTTCTAGCCGCTTAAGATGGTTTCATTTTGTGTTAGATGGTTCCTCTGACCAAAAGATGTTTTATTCTTTGTACCTCCGTTCTCTGTTTCACACAGGACGATCAGCCTCTTAATATCATTTCCTGTGTAACTAATCACCTGCTTCTGTACCCAATGCAAACATGACGGCAGTTTTGAGGCCAACTTAATATTGTTCACCAAAATGACTGAGGTCTTTGACATTGAAGTTGGTTTCTGAATATTAGCTATAGCAACTGGGACCCAATAATGCAAATTTATGCTAAATGAAAATGTGAAAGCTATTACTGCATCTACTGTTTGCTGTAGGTAAGATATTGCCTGCTTATAAGCTTTTAGAGAATCTTGATTTGCGCTTATAGATGAATAAATCAAAGAGTCTGCCAAACTTTTAAATAAAGGGAGAGAATTAGACAGCATACATCTAGCAGAGTTGATGTATTACTTCTGTGTGCCTCTGATCTGAATAAGGTTGATGTTAAAAGTTTCCCATTATGGAGGAAAATATCTCGAAATCTGATAAATTCATAAAAAAAATAATAAATGTATTTATTGTTTTAAAGAATTGTAATTTCTTAATACTTGTAGATTCCTAGTTGTCCTCCTCACAGGATGGGGTGACAGGGAATGTGTCAGCAGCTGGCCGGGATGCCTTTGCCTTGTTGTGGCCTGGGTTGAGGCGCAGTGACAGCTGGGCTGGGAAAACACACAGAAATGAGCAGAAATAAACCTGTGAGGAAAGATTATTAGCCTGTAGACAAATAACATTTCTCTACCTTTTTGTGTAAGCAGCCTGTCATGTTGAATTTAGTTATTTTATCCTTTTAAAGTCTAGAATTAAGCAAAATATAATTTTTTTTAGTTTTATTGGCTCAAGTGGCCTTTGTTAGATAGCGAATTGACAGGAAAGTGGGTAATAAGAGAACGGGGAAGACATGCAGCAAAGGTCATGAGGCTGGGAATTGAACCTGTGACGGCCACGTTGAGGACTGAGGCCTCCTTCATATGTGGGTTGTGCTTAACCCCTGTGCTGCCATAGCCCCACCTAAGCAGAATATTCTACAACACTGTAGTAACAACAATGATGACTTAAATAATATATTTTGCTACCTCTGAGGAACTTTATGTTTTAAGTCACAGGCACAGAAACAAAATATTTAGAAATGGATTTCTGTTACATTTTCAGGGCCTAATTTGATTCGTGGGCTCAAGTCTCAGTACGGATCTCATTGCGGAATCTGGACCTCAGACTGAGGTTACGGCGGCTTGGCCTGTGCTCTCCAGCATAATCTGGGTGACTCCAGGAGAAACGGCTGTGGAGAAGCCAGTCGGGGATAATACAGTCTGTGGGTCAGCTACTGGGGGGGAGGAGCATCCATCGCCTGGCCGACTTCACACTTTGTCTTTGTGAGGTGTGTACAAAGCAAGATAAGCTGTAGTTTAGGGGCGATCGGATGCCATTATGCCAGCTTTGAATAATAACATTTAAGCCTGTCTCTGTGCATAAGCAGATTTTTATGTTATGATAACCTTGAGTTCAAAGTGATTTACAGGATTATAACACAAAACAGTGACTAATTATGAAACAAGCAAAATTATGAAGAATAATTGTCATCAACTATACATGAAATACATTGATCAATGTTCCAGATATTATAAATCAGCAGGAACTCTGAGCAGATGGGTTTTTAGCCTTGATTTTAAACCACTGGGATGGTACGATGGACAATTTTAGGAGCTTTGAATTTTACTTCTTCAATATGATAAAAAAAGAAATAAACATATCTATGACAAAACAATGTCTATAAAAATCTATAATGAACACCCATTAGATTTAGTTGTTTGGACATTAGTATTTAGCGTGTTTTCCCCTCTGCACAGAGGGTATTTGCTCCAGCTCGACCCTGAGGCGGAGAGCCGCTGTGAAGCAGACGTGTGACTCCACCCGACAAGGCCTCCGACCCGCGGGTCCCTCCAGAACCGAGCACGTTGAGGCACAGCCCATGCTGCGGCTTAATGAGCCACAGAATGAGGAAGGGTATCGATCTTCTAACGCGTCGGGCTCCATTAATTACACTCTACAAACCACACAGTGGGAAACGTCAGTAAAAATATTACGGATGTGTTATTTGGTAATCGATTATCCTGATGATTGTTCTGACGATTAATTGGATTTAAACATTCTGGGACATTAAGAGATGCAAATGGACAAATAATTCAGTTCCTTTTATTAGATAAGAAAACAAATATTTACTTGCCTAAGATGCAATAACAGCATTCCTGTAGACTACACTTGATCATTTGTTATAAAAGATGCATCTGCAGCTAAAACAAACTTTTAATATCAACATGTGGAAATCTCAGTCCTTTCTGCTGATCTTAGTAACATCAATACAGATTACCTGTTGACTAATTTTTGGATTAAGGTGCAAAATACCTTAATCCCTAACCCTAACCCATCCTTACAGGTGAGGCTAAAACTATGTCACTTTAATACTTCTGTATAGAACATTTTTAGAACTTTTTAATATTTTTGGCTTAATAACTACCCAGAGGGGTATGTTTTTTTAGCAAATGGTCATTTTGTCAGGTTTATTCATTTCACCTAGCGATTAATCAATGACCAAATTAGCTAAAAATGATTTCAATAATCAATTCAGCACAATTAATCCGACTGTTTCGTCATGATTAATCCGATTAATCGTTTCAGATCCTAAACATATATTACATTTATCAGACTCATTAAATAACACCAACAGTTTTTTTAGGTTTGTATCTTGACGGCTGAACGTGTCAACGTCTCAACATGTTAGTGTAACCAACATGCGTCTGCCTGTGAAGACCATCTATCAGCCTCCCAGTCACCAAGAAGAATCACTTCTCCCCTCGGTGTCAGACGCTGCCTCACTCGGCTCGTCACCACGGCCGCTTTTTGCCACTCTTCATCCTTGAAACATCGTCAGGTCCCCTTTTTGGACCGAACTGTCCCCCACAGAGCGACAGGGACCCCCCTCGTCCCCGTCCTCCGAGCGTTCGGACCCTTAACGCACGCTAAGTGTTTTCTGCTCAGTGCATTGCTGCTTTGCAGTCAGCATGTGCTGCAGCTCAGAAAGCCAGAAACAAGGGCTGCCTTTCAGGCTCTTCAGTCTGCTCATTTACAATCTGTTCTCCATGTTTTCAGGCTAAGTGGTGACTGAGCGAAGACTATTTTTATCTCCCCCTCCTCCTGTAACTGGAGCACAGCGATCTCTCATTGAAATGGGTAACAAGACCATGAGGCAGGTAGTTGTCAATCAGCGGCTACGACAGTTATTGCTTATTTTAACTTGACTCAGGCTTCTTTTTTTAAAAAAGCATTTAAAGAGACTGAGAAATAAAGAATAAATAAGCAGTCAAGCGGCCTCGGGATCTTGTTCTCTGTTAATGCAACTGCTGCTGCAGGGAGCCTGTAGGTGTTTGCATTTAATTTAAGAATATTAGCTGCATGTTCTGGGGCTCATGCTGTTCATCAAGCCAGACCCGGAGGAGGCCTTTATCCTCCCTGCTTGTGCAAAAATGAAGAAGCTGGGAATTTACAGAGTACACTGTTTTAATGAAGTTAAATGGATAATAATGATATAGGTTTTTACGTTATGTTGATTTGAAGCATTTTCAGGAGTTGGTAAAGTTGGCAGAGATACTTTTACACCCAGTGCTTGACGTTTAATCGCTCCCTGCTCACCAGCTGACCTGTAACGCCCGTCTGTGGCTGTGATCCGTCTGCTGGGGTGGAGGGGGTTAGGGGGTGTATGGCAGAAACAGATGGGCCTGGGGATTATAGGTCTCTCTGAGGTTCTGTCCATCACACCTGTTCACCACAAGTGTTCCTGGTGGAGTCACTGCAGCATGTGTCTGCGTGCGCACGTTGATCTCCTGGTGCTGGAGGAGGCCGCGGTCAGATCACACTCCAGCAGATGGCCATAATGAGCTGATATTTATTTATTTAGTGTATCTGACCCGATTCATTTTGTTACTCCAAAAGAAAGGCTTCAAAAGGCTGCTGTGTCTGCACATTGTTCACTTTGATTAATGTAGAAAATGGCTTTAAAATGCACCGAACAGATACCGATATTTAGCCAATTTTTCTCTAAAAGGTATGACTAATGATTTTTAAAGGGGCAGTATTATATGTTTCTCTTGCCATTTCGTAGCACAATCAAGTAACTATGTTAACTATATATAACCTGAGTTATATATAGCACATTTTAAAAATGCTATATATATGAAATCAATCTATCAATCAATCAAATTTTATTTAAATAGCACATTTCAGCAGCAAGGCATTTCAAAGTGCTTTACACAATTTAAAATAAAATGAAAACAGAAATAGACAGAGATTTTGAAAAAGATTAGGAAAATATAGAAACATTATGAAAAGTAAAAATTAAAAGTAAAAGCATTTTAAAACATCTCAAACCTCGACATCATACAAGGATTCTCAAACCCCAGAGTTTTTGTATCTTACAAGGGTTCAAGACATGACTTTGTCATTTAATACCTTGAAATTTGGCCTCTATCGCTTTAAAAAACGAGTTTTTTTGAAACTCCGCCTTCAGGAAGTCAGTACCACATGACTTCTTTATTAAACCTTTAACGTTTTTATTTTATTTTTTTTAACCAGCGTTGCACTCAGAAGTAGCTCCTATTATGAGCTCAGCTGATATGCAATTCTATCAGGTGTTTGCTAATTGCTGCTGGCTAGTCTGAAGGAACCAAGTGGGGGAGCCGCTCGGACGAGGAGCTGCGCCTAGGTTTGCGCAACTGAATGGTTGCTATGGAGATTGAAGGATTTCTCAAAGACTCAAGGCGACACTCCGGGTACATTTTGATGAGAGAATAACATCATAACACGATGTAAAGCCCAGAAAAAGTTTACTTTGCAATGTGAACATTTTTAACAAATTTTGAAAAATTCCACCAAAGTGGGCGGAGCCAAAAGTCAACATCACAATGTGGATATTATGTTTATCATGCAGTGAAATGCGGCTTTACTGATTGAAAACAAAGGAAAATCATCTGTCTTCAGCATTATTTATGAGGTCAGTAGCTTTTATTGGTCAAGCACAATTTGTGTGGATACCATCGCTAATTATAAGCATCATTCTTATGCTTTTGGGATAAGCATAAGGAAAGACTGCCGTTAATTCCAGATCCAGCATGTTCCCTGACAGAAAATAGCTGAAACGGCAAAGAAAAAGAAAACAAGGCAACAACAATCTTTAGTTCAAACCGATCAAACAGCGCATTTGTTGTCGATCATATTCACATAAAAAGAGCAAATTCATGCAGCTCCAGGATTGCGTATTACTTATTGACTGAAACTAAGCGACTGAATAAATTAACGCGTCACTTAGAGTGACAGCGTGGCTCGCTGATGTGCTTTTAATGGGTTTTGGACTCAGTGGAGCTCTGCAACACAGAGGCACGATCTATATTAAGCCTCGATGACAGCCAATGTCAAAGGAAGCAGTTTGTAACTTTTCATGCGAGTTGTTAAATTAGGAGGGGGAATGGCAAGATAAGACACATGCAGCAGTAAATGTAGTAAGCTAAGACATTTCTTGAATTCATTCGGTATTACTGAGACTTTTCAGAGATCAACGATTGCTGTAAATGTCAAGCAATCTTTTAAAAACCTCTTAAGGAGGTTTTAATTTGTAGTCTTTGCCCATTTATTTTAACATGCCTTTTTTGCCATGAACTAAAATTATTTAAATGCTTTCAGAGTTCTCCACTTCCACCTGAAGCATCTCGGTTGCATTTCATTTCCGGTCTTTCATGTAGGCAAAAATATTTTGCTGGACGATAAATTGTCCCAGAAGACATTGCGAAAACGATTAAATTGTCGGATTACTGCAGTTTTCAAGTAATGTGATGGTAATGGCATAATAATGCAATAAGCCCTCTCAAAAATCAATTAACTTTAATTTCTAATGAACATGTATTACTGGACGTGGAAGACATTTTAAATATCCAAAATAAATCAACAAAACAAAACAAAAAAAATGCAAATTGCCCTTCAAAAAAGAGGCTAGTTGAGACCAAAGCACCAGATTTGCAAACATTGGAAAAAGAGAGAGATGCAAGAAAAACAAACAATCACGCAAACAGAAATTATACTAATTTTAATATATCGATTTATTGATTTACTGCTTACTACAACAGATTTAGTTGCATCAGACATTGGCCCAGCCGGTCAGGATCAGGGTCCTGCCCAGGCTACTACTGCACTCTGTTCCACAAACACCCACACACACCTGTCTCTGTGCACCTCGCAACTTTAGAGCCCGCCCTCTAATGTTGGCCATGATGTCAGCTCTTCGCAGCTTGGGGGAAAAAAAATTAAGACATATGTTTGCATAATTGCCACCTACACGCTAACAAACAAGCCGAGCACATGTCTCCATATGTGAATTAAACAACCATGTTTTGCCACACTGCGGCTCATACATGCACATGCTCAACCCTGCCCTGCACCGCGCTCATACATTTATCGTCTACGCTGATGGCTCGTTTCCATATTTAAGCAGATTGAAGGGGGAAAAAACACAGACAGCTGGGGAGAGCAGAGCTTTGAATAGTAAGGTTTTGTTCTCCCCTTCTTCACATGAAGAGTGGAACACAGCACAGAGGCAGGCACTTTGTAATTGTATCCCTTTTAGTTGGGGTAGAGTGTCAGGTTATTTGTTTGATCACGGGAAAATGAAGTTCACTTTCTGTTTTCAGTTATTGCTCTCTACTGTCTGGAAAAAAAAGAAGTGAAAACTTATTATGCTGGTAATTATGATTCAGATCACAGTTTTGTGACAGGTTTGCTATATCTAGGTTTTGAAACTCTCCCATAAGCCAAAATCGACCCTAACTGACTACGACATCGCTTTAAGAATTGTAATGACTACGGAGCAGCGTTCAATATTTTTGTTTCTATCCTGATGTTGTGAACAGTCATATTGTTTGGATCAAAGGTGATGTCATGTCACCTTTTAGAGATATCAATCAATTAATAGGAGACAAAATTATTACGCGGTTGAAATGTAAATGTTTGGGTTCATTTAAAGTCATCTTTTCAAAATGTTGTTCACAATGTGAATTTAAAACTAAATATTTAATTAGCCAGCTAATTATTTAGCTTAAATATCCCTAATGTTTGTATGTCAATATTTGTATTAGGTGACCCAGGAAAGTGAACAGAAAAGTAGTTTACAAACTAAATATCTAGCTTGCTAATTAAGTGTTAATCTAGCAATCCAAATATGTTGCTAGCAAAAGCAGGCTAGCTAAATATTTAGATAGGATGCTAAATAATTACTTAGCTTAACAGATAAATGTTCAGATTGGAGATAAATATTTAGTTAGCAAGCTTTGGCTAAATATTTGCCAAGCAAGCTAAATAGTTAGTTAGCAAAAACATGCTAGCTAAATATTTAGCTCCAAGCTTCGACCATTTAGCTGTGAAGCTAAAATTTTAATATAGCAAGCTAAGCTTAGCTCCAAACAAAAATATGTAGTTAAAAATTAAGCTTATAAACTAAATATTATTGATTGGAGCTAAATGATTAGCTCCAAGCAAAATCTTTAACTCCAGACTACACTTAGCTTTCTAGTTTACTTGCTAAAAATTTAGCTTGAAACCATCATATTCATAAATAAATGACCAGTTTTACAGAAAACATAGTTGTGATTATTGCTACTTGAGCAGTTGTGTGATTTCAGTGAGATTGTGGCTTGGTGGCTCCGGCCTCCTCAGTCCATTACATTCAATCGGACGCTGCACAGAGACAGAGAGAGACACCTACTTGCCGCTTCATGCGGCGACAGAGTTTCTGCAGCGCAATTGTCACAACTGTTGTTAAAAGTGTCAGCGGGCCAGAGAGAGTGGACACACTCTTTGTATGGCAATATTTGTTTTGAGTGACCCCGTCAGGGCAGAGGTAAGCTTTAAGGTGAACGGAAAAGTCAAATCAGCAGTTAGAAGAAACAAAGCGCAATGTTTGATTTGTGCTGAGCTTAAGCACGTAGGTGCTTAAACACAAAAGGCGGAGGGAGCTGCGTCTCACTGTGAGATCTGACAGCATGAAAAGACTAAACAGGCTGTGCACAAACAACCCAAGAGCATACTCAGCTGAGGGTGTAGATCTTTTCATCTGCTTTTTTCTTTTTTTTACGATTTGTTCTGGCTGTGTAGAGGTGTGAGGTCATGGCAAGGCGACCGCAAAAGCAACATCTGGTTTTTCCTGATTAATTATTCCTCCTGGATGAGATTATTAGCTTCACATAATCACGGTACATTCGTTCCCTCTGATTCCCCTCAAACCCCCCAGTTTGGTGCATCAGCACATCTGCAGCTTTATAACAGCTATTTAATGAATGTTTTTATCTAAAGCACATTTGTTGAGACACACGGACCATAAGTAGGCAGTGTAGGCAGTGTGGACACACCACAGAATGTCCTGCTTTTATCCAAAGTGCCTTCATTAGATAGATTATAAATGTAGTAGCTGGTTGCTGGCTCCAGGGATAATGGAAACTCTACCTATGGAAGCGAAGAGAGAGGAGTGCATTAAAAAAACTGGTCTAAAGTTAGTGTCTGCTTTTAAACTGGGAGTCCATCAGAGCTCCAGTTATACCTTGTTGCTAAGCAGACTGGGAAAAAGTATTATTACTGCGACGTAAATCTAAATCTATCTCCTCTGATGTTTGCTGAGAATAAGGCATTTCAAATTAGGACACAAGGTAAACTTTTTAAATATTAGTTTCATTGCAACGCTAACAAGTGCGACAAGTGTCTTCATGTCTGTTGTATGGGTTGCCATGTAAAGCAGTGTAACTTTGTAGACATACTGTGTGTTGGAAGGAAGATTGCTGAGTTCACAGTGTTCTTCTTGGAAGGACAAGGAAAGTTACTTTTTGCCATGACTTCACCCTGTTGTTCGTTCTTTTTTGGGGGGTTTTCCTCATCCGAAATTATTACCCAGCCATTTTGGGCTGAATGTTCAATAATTCTCTTTATAGTGTATGAGTGCCCTCAAGTGATTTATTCATTCTTAGCTGAATTTATCAGAGGATTGGGCCAGGCCCCCTATTGTGTCGGCGAGTGCTTAGCAAGCCGAGGTGAGCAGATCTTTAACGGTGCAGACAGAGCGTCTGCGTGGCGCAGCATGAGACGAGACGATGTTATTGCCAGGTCATTGCTGTGATGCTTGAATAGCATATAGGTACATTTCACAGCAGTGGAGCTTATATGTTCCAGTTTTCAACTCTCTCAGTGCTCAAGTTTGCAACTTCTTCAAACAGCATGTTGCCGCTTGACTTTGTCTTGTTCCTGCTCTGCATTGCAACAACTTGAAATCTGGATGGTAAATAAATAAATCTGTACTGAAGTCATTTATTACATTTGGTATCAAGAATAAATGTAAATATAGCAGACTGCTGGTCTCATCAGTTCTCTACTGCCACGATGTGCCAGCAACACAAGGAGATTTATATGAATGTTTTGGGTTTTTTTCTAAAAACATCAGTGTGACAGGTCACTTTAATGTTGGCCTGGTAGTGGGAGACAGTGAATGTGGGATCTGCAGCCTGTCACGTCTCTTCCTCCGTCATTCCCCGAAAAGCCGGCTTGCTTTGCTGGACTTGGCACACGCTTCGACTGTCAGGAAACGGATAGCAGTAGAAGAGGGTGGCATTAATCAGCCGTGTCTAAAGTTTTGTGCTTTGAGCTGACATGATAATTAAGACTGGTGTTGCAGTTAGAAGTCTAAGAAAGAAGCATATAAGGAAAAATTGAGCCACTCCTGGGAAATAATTCATTTACAGGCAGCTGTTATCATTAAAATGTACTGCTCTACCCTGTCGGCAGTTTCAGGGAAACTTTAAAGCACCGTATTCAATGCTGAGAAAACAGTATTTGCCAACCTACAGATAATCTGTATTTTCATTTTTTTCTGTTTTTTTTTTACCACATTTAAATGTTTTTGGATCATCAAATCGATTCTAATATGAAACTTAATAAAACATATGTAAATATAAAAAGCATCTTTCAGAGTATTTGATTCAGTGAGGAAGATGTAACCAATACAGCATTTCAGAAAAATAAGTCAAACTTAAACGATTCGAAAGCCGCTTGTTGTCTTTACTCTGGTTATGTATTAAAATTAGTTTGATGATCTAAAATGATTGGGACAAAACGCAAAAAACATTTTTTTAAATGGCACTGTAACATTAAATTTGTGCATTGTGTCAAAAACTGAGTTTCCAAAATTCTGGTTTTTTTTGTATTATCATTATTATTCAATAGAGGAAGAGGGACGCTTAGGTGGAACCGTCACTGTTTCTGTGTGGCATTAATGCATGAATGTGTGGGTGGATGAACTGCAGAGAATGCAGGTTGAGGAGGGAGAGAAATGTGACAATACAAGCTTTAAAAAAAAGGAAGCTTTTGGTTATCAGAATACCGTTTTCAACAAAGCATTGTACTGCAGCTGTTTTAGAACAATTACTTCCACACGCGTTATGCTGAAACCCACTTCCCTCTGCTCTCTGTAGTCCTAGAAAAGCATTTCTTGCCGTAACTGTTTAGACATTTTTTTGGAAAGGCTTTTTGTTGCTGCCATGAAATGAACACACTTCAGGTCACCGTCCAAGCAGGTTTGGGACTTTTAAACTCCCTCCTCCGAGTAATAAAGACGATCTCTCCGATCGTACAGTTAAACGAACAGCCTCGGCTCATGAATTCATAAATGTCAAGTATGTTTAATTTTGGCTGCCGCATCTCTGATGAGTTCAAGACCCTGAGAGGAGCAGGCTGCCCTGAACCTGTGACAGGAACGGCCTGGTTCAGCTGATGAGGACGGTTCTGTGAGGCGCTGCTCAAATCAAATCACGTTGTCGAAACAAAGCCAGCAGTTAGCATGCAGTTGTGCAGATGTATTAGTTTGGCAACAAGTAACATTTTCATTGGCGAGTTTTTTTTGTGTGTGTGGAAAAAGAGGATGTGCTGTGCCGGATTGTGTGAGTTTCTGCAATCACTTTGTGTTTTCACATCTGTGACTTTAAAGCTGTGTCTCATTATTAAGAGGTTTTGGCACAAGACACATCAAGACTTTAACATAGAAGTTGTGATTCAGAAGGAATTCAGTTTATTCATGTCAAAACTCGTCCAAATAATCGTAAAAATGTCATTGTGGACGGTGATGCTGTGGGTAGGAAGGATTTCCAGTAGCAGTTGGTCTTGCAACTAATCTTGAAGAGGCTTCTGACTGAAGAGGGCTGCTTAATAGCTCAATTTCTAGGCAGCTGAAAAAACGACAAAAGAAATGTCCATGTCAAACTTTGATAGCTGCAATGCGTAACAGGAAGCTGTGGAGTTGGTATTGTCTTCATCATCTGCTAGCAGCGAGAACAAGAAGGTGTAGCAACAGAAAGCAGACATGGACTAAAGTTGTTTCTGATTATTCAATTAACTACCAAAAATACTGATAGAATCATTGATTACCAAAGTAATTATCATTTTCACAACAAGCCACAAACGAAGGAATACATATTAGATTAAAATGATATCAAGAGTACCGTTGCAGCACAAAAAAACAGAATCTGGAAGTTTAACAAAAAATAAATTGCTTGTGCTTTTTTATACCCATTTATATCTATATTATTTATATACCCAATAATAAAGGCTTTCCAGCAAATTATGGGTTTGTTATAGATAATGGTCAGACTTTGCTGAGGACTTTCAAGATGGCTTCCTGGCATTTCTAACGTTTACTAGACCTAAATTACCTTTTATCTTGTTGGGGTTTTTTACCTGTAACTGTAGTTTCAGAATATGGAAGAATTAGCTGCTGAAGTGGTGCAACGACTGCAGAGACCCTAACACAAAGCAGAAAGAGAACAGCTATCGGACTCTAATTAATAATGTAGCCAGAGGCGATGACTCTAAATGAATGCGTGTCGATTAGAGAACAGAAGATGGAGACATTAAATCTGCTCAGAGCAGCCAGGATAGAGGAAGGAGAAGCTTCTAGCTGAGAATAAAGTATTCTCCCAAGTTTATGGGAATCATTTTGCCTTGGAAGCAGATTAAATATATATATATATATATATTCTAGTTGGAACTGAGTTCCTTAAAATTATTCTTCCTAATCAAAGCTGTGTAGTTGTCACTTTTTGGTATTCTAAAGGCTAGCTTAGTGACGTTTTAAGCTGAACACATTCATTTTTGTGGTGTGTATTTTTAACTTTAAGGTCCTTCTTTCAAGATGCAGACCATAAAGAAAGTTATCAAGCACCAGATAAGATATTGACTGCTCATAAACTCTCAGAAACCTCTTTGTAAAAAATAAAGTGCTTTTTTTTCTTCTTCTTTTGTGTCACTGTTAGTGTGGAGTTGTGTGAAAATATATAAAAATGCAGGTACAGTTGTTTTGCCTGACTACTAGAAATAAAATATGGGATTATTCCATCGTTCTTTTTTTAGCTGCAAAAATGATCTTAACTGTAATCGAATTTAAAGTGTGATCAAATAAGGCTGCACACAAATCTGACACTTAACTGAACTTCTACACTTAAAAGGCTCTGCATGCGTAGATCTCACTCTATAGGCTTTAAACACACACACACACACACACACACACACGCACACACACTACACAAGCACATACTGTGAAGCTGAACCTCTGTAGTATTTGATGTGGATGAAATCGTTCTGCTGTGTCAGAAGGCTCTTTCACCCTACCTGCTGCTGGCTGTCGTATTTTCCACTGTGGGCTGGAGCAGCAGAACCTCCAGGTCCAATAGAGCCCTCATTCATTCACGAGAGCGAGGGAGGAAGCTGGAGGCTGCACCAAGTAATGGCTACTTACAACATATTTCATGCAGAGAGAGAGAGAGCTGTAGTCATAATTAGAATTTAAGGCGACATTTGTAATTAAATGGAGTTTGCTTGCTTTTCTACACAAACTAGTGCATGATTGTGTAGCGGAAGGAAAACGATGTAATATTTTCCACATTTTTCCAAATAAAGATCTTACAAAATATGGCAGATGTGCATTTGGGCTCCCTGATTCAATAATGTGAAGAATCCCTTTTTCCTGCAGTTATAAATATTTGGGGTATGTCTTTATGGGTTGCCATTTAGCCTGTCATAAGAGGAAAGAAATTAAGGCTTCATTTGTCTAATTCATATTTTCTCCATGACATTTATTATTGTATAAGCTAAATACTTAGCAAGATAAATATTCAGTTTGAATCTAAATCTTTCAATAGAAAGCTAACTGTTTAGCTCCAACCTAAATATCTGAGTAACTAACAATTTAGCAGCTTTGACCTACATTATTATGTTAACAAGCTGTTTAGCGCTAACCAAAATATTTTGTTTGCAAGCTAGCTGTTTAGCTCCAAATGAAATATTTAGCTCTGAGCTAGCTAAGTATTATTTACAAACAAAATAGTTAAGCTAGCTCAGGGCTAAATAGTTAGCTAATATGCAAATTCACATGTCAATAAGTGGAAATGCTCTGTTGCAATGAAATCTCGGTCTTGAGAACTTCGATGTGAAGGCCTGCTGGTGAAACTGACTCCTCTGTTGCTGTAACTCCAGTGGTAAATGTCTTGAAAATGTCTCATGATTAAGCTGAACTGTTGCGCCATAAAAGAGAGAAACAAACAAACAGTGATAAGGAGGATTAGAAAGGAGCACTTTACAAAAAGATTTGGAGGCTGCTTGTATGTTCTGCCAATCGGTGCACCTCCAGTTTAAAGTGATGTGCAGTGTTTTCCTATGACTCACTCAGGATGTTTTTGCGTGAAGGTCGAACATTTCTATCCATGTCCTCATCAGACGATAGTGATGATTTTACAAATAACTAAAATAATCTTTTGTTTGTTTCCATTCCACTGATATCCTGCATGCATAATGCAGTTTTACCCCGCGCCCTTCACCTGCCTCTGTGACTAATGGGATGCACATGAGACGAGTGTCTGTTGTTATCCGTAAAGTAATTAATATACCTCTCTGGTGCTTTTCTCTGTTTAATATTATGAGCTCCACCCTCTACTGAGCCATTGCCGAGAAGTAATACCAGAGAAACTCCTTTTCTGACTGTAAAATGGAGGCCAGGGCGGTTTTATCAGATCTCGTTTTCAGTTCATGTTTACCTCCAACGTTATTGACATCCTTGCCGAATAAATGATCAAATATTATTAAGTCCCTCCTCGCAACACAGGCGATCTGCTTCAAGCGAGCCAAACTCCCGCGTTTTCCTGCAAGCAGGAAGCTCTGTTCAGCTCCTGATTCTCAGCAATGAGCCGGTTCTCTTTCCTGAGAGGAAAAGACGACGAGTGCTCAGTGCTTTGAGTTTGAAAAGTGACAAGGGAAAGTTGTGCATTTAAAAATAGCGACATAGTAAAAAACCGAGCGAGATGAGGGAGTTTTTAAAAGCTGGATTTGATGTTTTGCTGAGGAGGAGCAGATAGATCACAGAGGCAGCGTTGTGTCTTTTCTTCACTTCGTAGAACTTGTGCTAAGTCACAATCACTTTGTCTGCCTTTACGTCTGCTGTCACTAAGTGAAATCTCAACTGCGGAAAAAGACTCTTTAGAAGTGTTTTGTGTGTATTCTGCTGCTGCAGGAAGCGGAGCTCGACCCGACTCAATAATGAGAATCGTCTCAGTTGAAACGCCGGGCTTCCTGACTACCTAATCCCCTCCACGCTCATGTGCACCACGGGATGTTCCTGTGGTAATCATTTCATGTGGGATGTTTTGCTCCCCTCATCGTGTGTCATGAGTTCTACCAATGGTGTCAGGCTATATGCTGGAATCACAATGGAAAACCTGTTCAGACAGAGGCCTGGTGGGCAGAGCTGTGTGTGAGTCTGGCTCATTGTACGGCGGTGAAGTTGAAAAAGGGCAGCGCTTAGGTTCATGTTGATTAAAAATAAAAAAAAGGGGGGCAGAGCAGGAGGTTCAGTCGTGCCTGTCAGCTGAGATGTGTAATGAAACGGGTCCAGAAAAATACAAAATTTTGATTGGAGGAAAAGTGTGTACTTAATATTTTTTTGTCATTTTGTAATTTTCAGCTAGATAGAATAGTGTTTGATGTCTAAATGTGTAGAAATATCTTTAAAGGGGCAGTATTGTGTATAATACCATGTTATAACACAATCAAGTTAACTTCAATTGTTATGAAATGTTATGAAATTTTATATATATCACATATAAAAACTGAATGCCTTAAAATTGGGCCTCTGTCTCTTTAAAATTTCCTGCTTTCAGGAAGTAATCACAATATGGCTCTTCCGTTAACCCTTTAACCACGGTTTTAGCAGCATTGCACTGAAAAGTAGCTCATACAATGGGCTCAGCAGGTGTGTAGCTTCACCAGGTGTTTGCTAATTTCTGCTGGCTAGTCTGAAGAAACTGAGAGGGGGAGTGGCGGAGGTGGAAACTTGGAAACTGCAGCTCCAGGGAGGAGTATTGCCTCAAGGGCGGGGTTTGGTGCACCCATGTCTTTGTGCACAGCTGAGTGGTTGCCGTGGGAGATTAAAGTATTTTTTCAAACATGTGTGAAAGAATCAAAGCAACACTCCAGGTGTGTTTTTGATGAAAAAATATCATTATAACATAATAAAAAGCTCAAAAAGGTCGATTTTATGTATGCCTCTTTAAGGCCGTGTTAAAACCTGATGAAGTCTTTAGTCTTTTCCTCAGTTTGCCACTCATTGTCTCCCATCTCAAACCCTGTAAATGTTAACAGAGGCAGGTTGCGCACTGAGGAACATGTGACCACATGGGGAGGGAAAAAAACGTCAGGGAGTTGAAAACCATAAAGTCATGTGAAACAAACGAAAACGAATCGTAGCGATCCTGTTGTGGACCTGATTTCTTTTCCAGCTGTTCACAAACACAAAGTCAGCCAGCCCCAATTTTGGTGCAAAAATTCTTAAAACTCCTGAATTTTTTACATCACTGGAAACTTAACGCCTTTGTGTGTCGGTAACTCCATTAAAAATAATGCAACAATTGAGTCAGTTGTGAGAAGAATGAAGAACTGCAGACTGGTTCAACTCAAACTCAGAGTCTGAGCCAATCCACCATTTTTGTTCCTCGCTCCGGTGGGAGAAGAGTCACCGCACCCCTGGATAGTGGCTGACAGAGTTTCCATTCTTCCATATCCCCACCTAGAACGCCGAGCCAACGAGGTCACAGCTTTGTCCATTTCGTTCGGTCGTTCTTTCTGTCTCCTCTCAGTGGACGTTTCGCTGGCCTCCGTGTGACTCAGATTCATTGCTGCGTCTCGGAGGGTTTCATTGTTGCAGATGAAAGGCAGATTTTTTTCTTCTTCTAAAGCTTAGAGTGAATCTTCAACTCTTTTGGGTAAGGTCCAATTTTCCACTCCACAGATGTTCCTTTAAACTTTCAGACATTTTTAAAAAGATATTTTTATTCCTGCTTCTTATTGAACCGTGAACACTTTTAAGCTCAGCACGGCTAAAACTTTCGATGGCTGCTGCTGTAAGTTTAGCAACTTTAATAGCTAAAAAAATGTATTGTGTATAGAAATGTGTTGGGTAACTCAGAGTTGAGGGAAGAAAGGTTCTGCATCAGTAAAACTTTTGATCATTGTTCATCTCTGTTGGAACTTGTTCCTTTGATAAGAAGATCAGCTGGTTTGTTGTGCAAAACTGCAATGGAAACACGTTTTTTTTTTTTTCAAATCACACATCACCAACAAACAGATGCTGCTATTGGTGCAAACTGTGAGGAAGACAACAGGAAGTAGCTGTACGATGATGGTGTGGCATGTTTTTTAATGACTTTTTGTGTGAACAAACCTATTCACGTGTGGGTTTACATGCAGTTCTTATTTAATGGAAAAAACAAAAATTAGTTTTTTCGACATTATTCCATTTACATGATTTATTGTTTTTCTTTTTTTCTCTCTCTTTTTATCAAGAAACAAATGATTAAAGTCTTCAGTCTGGTGCTATGGTCTCAACAAGCTCCTTTAGTCAAAGGACAGTTTTGTTTGCAGAGATGTCCTAATACATTTAATTTGTTGTTTCTGTTGTTTTGTTGATTTTTGTTTGGGATATTTGAAGTGTTAAATTTTACTTATAATTTAAAGTCTATTAATCTTTGAGAATGTGTTCTTGTACAATTATGCCATTACCATTAAATTGCTTGAAAATGGTCTCAAAACAACAATATTATCATTTATCGCAATAACTTCAGGGACGATTTATCGTCCAGCAGAATTTGCTACTGTGACAGGCCTATCGCAATCGTAATAAATACATTTATTTGTATAAGACTGATTTGTTTTGGGGGGGTGGAGGGTTTCATGCTGAACTCATCTCACCCATGTTTTTAAAAACAGAAGTAAAGGAGGTTTTTGAAGTAAGCACCACCATCCCGCTCCACGACACCCCCGGCCTTTTACCTCCCTTTGTTTGCCGCTGAGCTGCTGCGGCCCATGCATGTCACGTGTTCGCAACAAAAGCCAAGGCTGCCTCGGCTGCAACCAAATTCATATTTAGAAAGGTCGCGATTGTGCTTGTGTGAATAGCGTGGCTCCAAAGACCGGCCCCGGGGCCTGTCAACCATATTCCGCTCCTTGGATCGTAACAGAGTCGGACTGCTGCAATAAAATCCTCGCCTGCTTGCTCGCCGCCTCCTCCCAGCATTTGTATGGATAAGAGAGGAGGGATTGTGATTTCTGCGCTTTTTGAGGCTGAATGTAGATGTTGGAGGAAACGCTTTTGTTAGTTTTCCGAACGTCACCCTGAGGTGTTCTGTCGGGCTGATGGAGAAGGCTTGGTGGGATTGAAAGCTGAGACAATGTGGTTTCTGACCCAGCAAGGGGTGAGGAGGAGAAATTAGCAGCCCTTGAGCTCCACTCCTGTTTAGTGGGAGCTTTTGATTAATGGCGCTCCAGCAGTGCGATGATAACTCTGCACCAGAAGGGTGTGATCAGTCTGTCTGGTGGCTGCTGCTGAAGCCGGACTCACACCATGTTGACCCGTCACTTGATGTCCAGCAAGTGTTGTGCCTCCCAACTCGTCCCTAAGCGTTGGAGGAAACACAGCAAAGTGTGAAGCAACACCTCTTCCCTCTTTCCCTCTTCTCCTTTATTTCTTCTGCTTCGATGGAAACACAAACTCTCTTCTTTGCAGTCAGGAGCTAAATTATGTAAAAGTAAGAGGTTGTATCAACTGTTCGAGTTTATATAATTTTTTTTTGTCATCGGTTTTGACTGGTTCATCCTCGGTCCTACAGTGGCTTTCGAAAGCAGCCATTCTTTTTACATTTTGACATTACAGCTGCATTTATTGTATCGTTTATCAGTTATCGTGATACATTTCTTATCATGACGTGATTTTTGACTTATCGTTACTATAAATTCAAATTAATATTTAACCCCCCAAAACTGTCTGTATTGTTGCCGTCATTTTTAACAATTTCTTCATTTGTTAAATGAGAGAATCAATAAATGTCAATACATTTGAAAATATGGTTAAATCCAGTTACTGTGTGCAGTTTAGTGATACAAATTACACTTCTTTATTTGACTGCTGTCCTAAAGAGCCATATTGCCTCGCCCTCTAAAGTTCAGTATTTAGTTTTTACTCCACATTGTTTGTGCTGGAATTAAACCGGTGGAGTTAATCAAAAAAGTACGAAAACGTCCAAAATAGTAGTCAAAATCTGTGTTTCAATGGCTCCAATGTGTTGGTGCGTTATTGATTAGAAGTGTATTTTTGCCTAGCATCTGGCAAGCAGAAAATAAATCATGTACCACTTCAGCAGGACATCCTGTCAGGAGTAAAAGTGATGAAAGCTTTAGTTTCTTCACTGCTTTTCCTCATGCACATTTCCACAGCACATACAAGACCGAACGGCTTTGGTTTTCCTTCACTAATCAAGAAAATATTGGGAAATAAAACGTAACTGGAAAACAGACTCTAAAGATGCGAAAGGGCTGGGATACCGATGGGGTGGATTGGAGAGGATTTGGTCCTTTAAATAGAAGCACCTGTTTTGTTTGGATTAGTACAAAGCAGAGCTCTATTTTGGTTCACTATGGATGTTTCCTAATCCCGCTCCGCGACCCGACGGCTGCCTGGGTGCGAAGCTGAGCTACGGCGCTGCAATTTGAGGTTGTGGTGAGTTTGAATCACGCTGTCCTGGCACGACACCAGAAAGTTACTGGTGCAGATGTCTGCACGGGTTATATGGAGCTGTCCTCTTTCTGCCGCAAGTGTGAGAGAGTAAATCATTTATTACTTTATTATTAGGCCTCTTAAAATGAGACCTGAGATTCAATTTCACACCGTAAACGTAAATATGAAAATATGAGCAGGTATGACATTAAAATGAACAGAATCCTTGAAATTACAGTGCAAAAGTAATCATTCCTCCAGAACTTTTTTATTACTTTACATTTTGTCACATTAAAATGACTATTTTATGAATGACATTCATATATATGATAGACCGACACAGAGTGTACTGCATAATTGTGAAGTGAAAAACAGCGACAAAAAATAAACAACAATTGACCTTAAATATGAAACATAATGTGTAATAGAAAATGAGCAGAGAACATTCTCCTGAATGAAACATGGTAGTGGCATCATCATGCTGTGGGAATCCTGCTCTTCATCAGGGAGAGAGAACCTGATAGCCTGGGTGGGGGGTAGATGCCTCAGAGATAAAATCTCAGGTAGTTTTGGAATAATGAAGAATATTAATTGTTTCACAGGAACTATTTATTTCTCTCTCAGATGAAGGTTTTCATTCTGATGGGAAGGTTTAAAATGTTTAAGTGAAGTTCATCTAATTAGTAACAAGGCAGTTCAAAGTGCTTTACGCCATAAAAATATCACAGTCACCAGTTACGAAACAAGCCATATATGTTACATTTTGTCAGCAAACACATCAAATATGTTGATTAATGGTCCAGTTATTATGAATCAAATTGAACTCTAAACAGGTGGGGTTTTGGAGATTTAAAGGAACTCAGTGTTTCGGCCGTTTTGCAGTTTTCTGGAAGTTTGTTCCAGATTTGTGGTGTGTAGAAGCTGAATGCTGGTTCAGGTTAGAAAAGGCAGAGGTGGTTTTAGTGACCCTTTGTTTTTATAGTTTGGCATGTATGTCTTAACACTGCTGAATTTACTAAATCATTCTGATTCACATAGATGTATCCACTCACAAATCTCAGCTAAAAAAAATCAAGCTGTTGTAGTTTATCTTTTATCTTCTGCTATCTTTTTATCTTTTTATATCGAGCTCTAATTGTTTTCAGAAGATCTCCCAGTCCCACCCAGCCAACTCATGAGGATTTTTTTCTTTCTTTTTTTTCTTTTTGGCTGACTTCAAACAAACTAAATCACAGATGACTCTACTCCACCTATAATTAGGTCAGTGTGTGTATTTATAGACCGAGTTCTTTTCTTTTTTTTTGTCTTCTCCAAGACCATAAAGCAAAAACTGAGCTTGGTTCAGCTCAACGGCCCAAATCACAGTAAACAGCCATTATCACTCGCCCTCATTAGCGTCAACCTCACCCAGAGTAAAATGCAGCTCGACAAATCTGCAACATGGACATGCAAAGGAGATGCAGATTGTGTTTGTTTTTGTGTAATATTGCACAAATGACATCCTCCCCCCCCCACCCCTCACTACCCTGTTCTGTAGTGAGCCATGCGAAGTTAAATGGCCTGAGATCACAATGCGGTTATTAAATCCCACACTCTTCTTCCTGCGAATGTGTTGTTACTGTAAAAAGCCCAGTGGAGCAGCTCCAGAGAAAGATCTCAACAACCCCTCTAAGCGGATCAGGCCTCACATATTGCTTCACAATTTCATTAGGGTGGAGGCAGGGGTGGGTGGGGGGCGGTGGGGAGGCCACAATCGCAAGGCTGTCAGCGGCGTAATAAACTCCGAAGCAGATGGTGAGACCCAAGCGATCAGGGGAAGAGCCGTCCGCGAGAATTCCTGTAATAAGGGAGGTGAGCCGTGGCAGGCGATTTAAAAGTTCCCTCCTGCCTCCCTTTTCCGTATACGATGTCCACAGCATCCTTTGCTGAGTCTGTGAAGAACTGCAAAGTTGTAAATTATAGCTTTGCCCCATCAGACACTGATTTCCTTTCTAGCATCTGTACATTTTACATGGAAGCGTCGCCATTTATCCACACACAATATTACAGTTGAGGCGGATCCACAACTTAACTATGTGCTCAGCTTAAAGCAGAAGTTTGTAATTCTATTTTTTTTTATTCAATTCTAACATATTTATTGAAATTATCACTATGTCTTGACAAAATATGAGAAAAAAAATCGATCCCCCCTGGCTTCTTTCAGTACTAACTACATATAACCAATCAGAACCAGGAGGCGGGTCTCAGCGCTGTCAGTCACGCGTTGTGTGACGCTGCTCATTCCCTCCTTGCTCTTTGATTCTGCTACAGCTTGTTTCTGATAGTATAGCCTGTTATGAATGCCAAGACTAGTTACCAGCACATTGGTACAGCGAGTACATGAGGTTGATTGGCAGCTTTAAACCCACCTCCTGCCTCTGATTGGTTGTTTTTGATTGGGAGCGATGCATTTCTTCAGATAGCAATAGCAGCTCAGGGAAATCAGTCTTTTCACAGATTAACTGTCTCATATTATACCGTCACAACGTAGTGGTAGTTTTAGCAAATATGTAAAAAGCACTTTTTATAAAAATAAAAATTAAATACTGCAGCTTTAATCTTTCTGACTTACAATAGATGTACAACCATTACGTTTAAAATAATGAATCTCATAAGTAGGGGTGCACCGATTTACTGGCCAGCCGATTTATCAGAGCCAATTTCGTTATTTTTGGGAGATCGGTGTTTGGCTGACACGGCACGTTTGCAGTTAGCAATAATCAACTCACTGTTGCCTACTCAGAAATTTTCTTGTTGTATTTAGTGACATTTCAGACAGAAAAATTTGCTATGGACCAAAAATCATAATCGGCAGGTCAAGCTTTTTAAAAGATCAGTAATCGGATATCAGTCAGAAAACTGCAATTGGTGCAGCTTAACTTGGTGTTAACAGGTTTTCTGAGGTATCTATTACATTACAGCCACATCAACATGTCTTTCATTTAAAATGAAAGTAAATAACATTAAATTGCTATCTAAAAGAACGGTAAAACTGTATTTTACATTCTACTCATAAAAAACAATTTATGTATGCACACGGTAGTGAGGGCTGGAGCAAAAACAAAACAAAACTTGGTAATCGAAAATCTGCTACAAAATCCTTTGGTAATGGCAGCTTTTTTCCAAGCCACAGCTGCCAATCGCTATCATGTCTTTGATGTGCAGTTTTATGAAAGCCTCATGCTGGCAGACATGGACGCTCTATCAACTCTTCATTACTGCAGAAGCTTATTTTGTTGCTGGTGGGGCCAGGATGCTGTAACAGAGGCTGTGTGGGTTTAATGTCAGTGGCCTATATTTACTGCTGTTCTCTGGCAACCTGCTTGCCAGCTAAGCAGAGCTCTCTGGGAAATGGTGTGTAGACTGGCCCTTGTTGATGTAACATGTTAACACATCCTCCAGCCCCTTTTTTATTTATTTTTTTTAAAAGGCTGCTTTTTTTGGCGGGGGGGGGGGGGGGGGGGGTTAAAGCCAGTTTTTATTATACAAAAACAGGTGGAATTTAAAAAAAACGGTCACTAAAAATTAAAAAACCACCCAGCCCCC
>CAEGAF010141461.1:0-14045 GCA_903067075.1 Micropoecilia bifurca | reverse complement strand
TTGCTGCGCGTTTGCGCCATGAAGGAAAGACGAGAACAGCTGGACAGACAGGCTGAGAAATGAGATGCAGGTGATCGATATTGGTAACAGAGCCAATGATCGGCCGATCCCGATAATCACCGATTTCACGAAAATCGGCCGATTATGATCGGTGACCGATCGATCGGCGCACCTCTAGAACATACTGTGCTGCCCTTTTTGACTTTGACCTCCTTCAGTTTTTTTTTCCTTATCTTCCTTCTTCATTTTGGTCTTGCAGTTTCTCAGTTTTCCATTCCTCTCTCGTACACATGCCAGTGCAGACTCCTCATTTCCTCATGTTGTTATCCCTCTGCTCTTCCTTCTTACTTCAACATCCTCTCATTGAACCCCAGCACAGCACAGCCATGTCTCCAGACAAAGCTTTGATCATTCTTCTGGTGTGGGAACATTAAACATTTGTACTTCATCTTCAGGCTCATGGGGAAATCTTCCTATTTTTGTTGCCGCCAGGTCCGCCCTGCAGTCGCTGCACAAAGCCTGCGATGTGGCTCGCTGCCACAACTATTACCCAGGGAGCCTTTTCCTGACCTGGGTCAGCTACTACCAGAGCAGAGTCTCGTCCAGCCAGTTTTGTGTCAACGAATGGAACGCCATGCAGGATGTCGAGTCACACCGTGCCAACTCCCCCATCCTCTTCACAGACTTGTGAGTGGAACAGAAGCATAAACTCTGAAATCTGAAAGAGATTCACAGAAACAAATCATTGTTTTTTTTCTCCTAATGAATTATATTATACGTAGAGTTTTGTAGAAGTGTTTATATTGCTTGAATGTCGAACAGTTAAGTGGTCCATGGTAGCTCTGGAGGAGGTGCAGAGATTCCACAGCTCAGGTGTGAGAATCTGATGATGGTTCATTGATTAATTGCATAGAAAATATGCAGATTTTTCATTTAACCACACAGGAATCAGAATACCTTATTGTTATTGTACCGAAGCACAACAAAATTAATGTTAATGTTAATTTTTAACATTAACATGTGAAAAACTCATTTCTTTCCGTTTGACTTAAAATCAGTACTGTGTAGGAGTGATCTGCTGATTATCTTTTGGATTAGATGATTAATAATTGGATAGCAAAAGGTGTAAAAAGAGTTTGTCTGAACCAGTTGATGCTAAAACTGTCACTTAATGAGTTCTGTGTTGAACATATTTACATATTGAATGCAAAATGTAAATATTCTTTGTACTATTTTTTGTTCTTTTGGCCTTTTTTGAGTCTGTAAGCTCCAGTTAACGAGTAATCAATTTAATTAGTTGACCATTATTTTAACAATCCTTTAATCACAATTAATCATTTCAGTTCTAATTGAGTGAGCTTTTAATTTTAAATGCACGCCACACTTTTCAGGAAAAAAAGGATTCATGTTGGTTTACCACATAAAATCCTATTAAACTAAGTCCTGGCTATAATACAATAAAACATAGAAAGATTCATGAACATTTGGTAATGTAGGAGTTTTCTCTGTGAACTTATGAAATATGCAGCTTTTACATCAGAAAGTGTGGGAGTTATCATTAGAGCGGCGGTGTGAACTCTGACCCCGACACGTGTAAATCCATTTCAGAGGCACTTTTTAGGAGAACATGATTAGGCTTCAAGGAAAGATGGGGGAGTTTCTCTGCAGCTGGCCAGTAGATTATGCTTTTCTGACAGGTGGAAAGTTCTGATCCTCATTATGCCTGATACTGGCCATAAAACTGTTTCCTAAAGAACGAAACCTTAGGAAGGAAAGGAATGATGCCCCATGTCTTTGCTAACAGCAGGGAATTTCCCGTCCGAGCTGCTGGAGTCACACGCCTGGCCACCGAGTCGCAGCGTCTCTCTCACCTCACAGACCCTCAAGTGTTGAAAATAGCTGAGCCGTTCGCTGGCTCGATTTACTTTAGGAAAAAAATGAAATCCAGACGGAGCCTCTGGAAGGTAGATGGGGAACGGACAGAGGCAGGTGGCAGGCAGAGCTTAATTAGTTTGGCTGGTTACTTTCAAACCTGACAATAAAAAAAGTGTGTGTTTACCACCTGCCTGACCAGAAACACTCGACACCCTTTGCCCTTGGCACAGGCGTGCCTGCCCTTCAGTGATCTTATTGTTCATGTCACACGTGCAGTTTATGAGTCTCCGTCAGATTTTTTTTTTTTCTTTTTTCCATACGGAGGCGGCTGCCAATGCTCCATGGGCTGCCAGTGTTTGTTGACACATCAGCTGGTTTCTCGGTAAAATCCAGGGAGGTTTGTTTTTGTCTTCGACACGCAGGTTTTACTGTTATTACCTGGAGGCCTCTTATCTAGCTTCAGTTCAAGGAAGCAGTATAAAATTTCCACACTTCAATAGAACCACTCCTCGTATCGTCATTTACTGGACACACACACTCTAACTGGGTTTGTTTTTGTTCCTCACACTGTTTCCATGCTCAGCTAATAGCCAGACACTGTTGGAACCTCTGCAGGCATGTCAGGGCTTGTTCAGAGGTTAAAGTTTCACTGGATGTTTGTCGCTTTAAGCTTATTTGTATATTTGTGATTCTTGCGCACACACACATGCACTGTTCTATGGGATGTTAAATGAGGAATTCATCAAAACAAAGAAAAAGAAAACATAAGAGGAAACGCACATATATGAGCTGAGAAGTTTCTCTCTCCAGAGACGTAATTAGGCCACTTGTTGGTATCATCAGCGCAGCGTCCAGAGGCTAAACACGTCTCCTGGCAGAGCTTACAGAAACAGAAGCATATGTTCTCAACAAGACGACTTTGTTTTGGATTTGCCGGCGGGTCGCATTCCCCTGAGTGTCTGTTCCTTCTGTAGTTTCTGAGAATAGAACAAAGTGGCGATTCTCTTTCAGGACAACGGGCCTCATTATGTCCGTAAAAATAAATGAATGAACAAGCAGAAGGCAATGGGTCACTGTTGTGACCCAGAAGGTGGATCTCTTTCTGTATGTGTGTGTGTGTGTGTGTGTGTTGTTTTTTTTTTTTCTTTGGTGGTTTAACATAAGGATTTGCATGATGTGTGCAGGCCTACAGAGAGGGAACGCACAGAGAGGCTGATCAAGATGCGCCTGAGAGAAATCATGATGCAGAAAGACCTGGAGAACGTCACCAGCAAGGAGGTAGGAAAGCTTTAGGTTTTAGCTGTAGAATTTATTTACCTGACTTTATTTACCTGACACCTTTTGTTAGTAATCTCATCTGATGTTTGCACTAGATTTTATTTTTAGGAATCAAAGAATTTTGGAGCTAAAAATTATGGATACTTTTTCCTCCACATCTCCTTTATGCGTTACTTTGTCTTTAAATGCAAATGACATGCATTCAAGACCAAGTTTAGTTTAAATATCATTTCCTAACAGTAGCTTTGTTGTTTTTATTTGTATTTTTCCCAGATCCGAACAGAGCTGGAGATGCAGATGGCATGCAACCTGAGGGAGTTTAAGGAGTTCATAGACAACGAGATGATTGTCATCCTGGGACAGATGGACAGTCCTACAGAAATCTTTGATCACGTCTTCCTGGTGAGATTTCAGAAGCCTTGATGAATACTAGACTTTAATCCAGGTTACAAGACTTGACACTCTGTACTGGGATGTGTTATTCAAGCTCCATTCTGACCGAAAAAGGTTGAAATAGTGTATCAGGTTTTATATGAATCCCCTGATATTAGGTAAAACAATAACTACTAGATACTGAAACTTGACCCGAGGAACATTTGGGAACCTGATTATTCTGTACAGTCTTGCTGGGAACTGACGGATCCGATTCCATGTTTCTGCAGGGCTCTGAGTGGAACGCCTCCAACCTGGAGGAGCTGCAGAACAGCGGGTAAGAGGCCGGCCTCTTTCTAACCTAATGAAGGCATCCCGACTGTAATTAGTCGAGAAAAAACACACACAGTCACTAAATTTTAATAAGTAAAGAGAGAACATTTTCTGGAGAAAATTAGCAAATCCACAGCAGTATTAAATCTAATCCATCAGACTCTTAAGTACATCTCCTTGAAGAGCTTTGCTTCAAATGTTTTGTTCTCGTATTCAACAGATCAGTTCATTTTATGCACTTTTGGTGTTTTCACTTTTTGGGTTTAAATCGATCGTCCTCTCTGTCTCTCTTTAACGCAGCGTTCGCTACATCTTGAACGTGACCAGGGAAATCGACAACTTTTTCCCGGGAATGTTTGAATACCACAACATCAGAGTTTACGACGAGGAGGCCACCAACCTGCTGGAATACTGGAACGACACGTACAAGTTCATCACCAAAGCCAAGTAGGGGACCGGACAAGTTGACGCATAAGCGTGTGGTAGAGTGGGTCTCTAAAGCTGCTTCTGACCACAGGAAAGCTGGGGCCAAGTGTCTGGTCCACTGCAAGATGGGCGTGAGCCGCTCTGCCTCCACGGTCATCGCCTACGCCATGAAGGAGTACGGCTGGGATCTAGACACGGCCTTCGACTACGTGAAGGAGAGACGCACCGTCACCAAGCCCAACCCGTCCTTCATGAAGCAGCTGGAGGAGTATCAGGGAATCCTGCTGGCCAGGTAGTCATTACACCGTTCAAACCTTCACTCTGTCGTTTATTCATCCATCGAAACATTTTTCCCATAAGCGAAATAATCCAATAAGAATTTTTTTCATCAATATTATGGAATCATTGACTCAAAAAAGAGTTATATAATTTCAAGTGTACTAGAAGCAGACGAAAAATACTTCATAAGATTTTAGGGTTTTGCAGTGCAATTTTTTTTCCTGGATTGTTTGTTTTTTCATTTCTGTTGGGATACGTGTCTTAAATTTCATTCATATAAGTTGTTAAAAAGTCTTAAGTGTGAGATGGTGAAGCCTCCAAAAACCCTGTCATCACGTTTATCTTTCCTCTTGCTTCTATATTTCTCCTCTAACCACTGATTGTTTTTCCTCCCCAGCAAACAGAGGCACAACAAGCTGTGGCGTTCCCACTCTGACAGCGACCTATCAGATCGCCCCATCTCCATGTGCAAGCCTTCGTCTCCCATGCTGCTCCGCGCCGACTCTCACAACAACAACACCACCTCCTTGCATCACTTCCTGGGCGTGGCTGTCCTGCAGGCCCTCGGCGCCGAGCCCAGCGCCAAACCCCGCAGCTCCGCTCTGCACGCGCTCTCCAACGGCGTCGGGGAGTCGCCGCTCCACGATGGACCCCGGCTGCCTCTCCCCAGACCCCGAGCAGCCACTGTCATTCCGGAGGAGAAGCTGGACAGCTGGGCGAGCATCGCCGTTGCCGTGCCGGCGGCTCTGCCACACCCTCCGCCTTCGCTCCACATCTTGCCTCCGACCCCTGAGCTCCGCCGCCGAGCTCCGTCCTCCCTCCCGTCTGATTCAGAAGAACGCCAACCGGCCGAGCCGTCCCTCAGCTTTCCGGAGGCCCACAGCTCAGAGGACGTCTCTGCTCTCATTCTGGTTTCCGGCGGCGACTCTGACGCACTCCAGGAATCTCCGTCAGACTCCGGTGGCGAACAAACCCCGCTCTGTGCCGCCGCCGCCGCCGCCCACTCTCTACCGCTCGCGCTGAGCGACGACAACAACAACCCCAGTGAATCGCAAACAGGAAGCACCTCGGACAGTTTGCCCAATCAAAGCCCTTCTGACAGCTCGTCCAATCACAGCTCTGACAGCATCGACTTCTTCAGCGCCAGGGAGAAGTTTGTGGGTTTGGCTCAGGAACCGGAGCAGCCGCAGCAGAGGCTGGGCCCGGCGCAGGAGGGGGATGCAGAGGTCAAAGGTGAAGAGGAGCCGGAGGATGGGAGCAGTCAGGTGGGGAGCGTTATGTCTTTAAACAAAATGTCCCTTTTATACAAATTGTGTTCATGAGAATCAACCATTTTATTAAGAGGTGTGTGTGTGAGACTGTAAATATTCCGTGCAAATCATACATTAGTGTGTCAGATTTCATTTAGATTTCATGATGACTCAGCAGCAGAGGAAAGTCCGTACTCGTTCCTGTTCCCTCTGCTTCCCTGCAGCCTCGGCTCAGCTGGTTGGTCCAGTTGACGTTTTACTGCTCTGTTTATCGTAAACGCAATCCTGACCGCCTCAGGCTGTCAGGATTGCCTCAAGAGCAGCACTTAGCACAGCGACACCTGCTGGAAAGCAGAGGAACAGTCAACACTAACCTTTCAACACGATTACAGTCATAATAGTGTCGTTGGTTGTAAATCTGCTTTATTTTTAGCTGGATCACATCAGATTTGTTTATTACTGTATCTTTTATAAATGTTGAACTTTATCACATTTTGTCATGAAACATTGACATCTTTTTATTTATTTGTTGCCCATTCCACTGGCGCAGGACTCCAGCCTGTCTCTATAGTTCTCTTCCTGCTTTCTGAGGGGCCTGCGGTCCGTTTGTATTCGAACGATGCCAGCGTTCACTTCATCCAAACGAGACCGAGGTTTTTAGACTAATCAAATGGCAGCTGACTTCAGTTTTGTCACTGGATTTTATTTGCGAGCATCAGAGATAAGGGGAACTGAATAAAAACCTCTAATTGTGAGAAATGTGGGACATTTTGCCAGCAGTGGAACTGAAGCGTTTTCTTCTGTTTCTGTCTCTGCAGTCCGAGGATGGCTCTGACCAAACCCGTCTCTATCACCATGACAACGGGATATCAGTCCGCCACATTGTCATCGAGATTGAAGCCATCTCACAATCAGCCTTTCCTCCTTCATCCTCAACATCATCATCATCATCACCACCATCACTCCCTTCATCCTCTCTCAGCTCCCAGCTCGTCCAGCAGGACCACCAGGCGGACCCTGAGCCCCCACTGCTCCCGCCCAGCTCCTCGCCTCCATCCTCTCCATCCTGGTTGCCGGGCGACCGGCAGGCGGGGTTGGTTCGCCGCGCCACCAAGCAGCTGGAGCAGAAGCTGAGGCTGGAGCAGGCGGCGGCCCAGCGCTCGCCGCTGCCGTCGCCCGGCGCCGAGCCGCCTCCACTCCGGCCGGCGCCGAGCTCCTCGACCCCAGAGCTTCCTCCTCTGCTGGACCCCCAGGACCCAGCGGAGCAGACTCTCACTCAGGAAGAGAACATGGCCAAAGAAGCAGAGGAGCCCAACGGCTGTCCTGACCCGCACATCAGCCGAGTTCCTGCTGACATCATGCTGATATCATCACTGACCTCCACCGCTGAGTTACAATCGTCTCTACATACCTCCGTCCGGTCCAGCAGGCTGGGCCAGCCGCACGGCCAAAGCACGCAGCGTCCAGCCGCTTTGAACCTGGACGGCGTGACGACGGAGGAGACGGAGACGGACGGCTGTCCTCAGGACGGCTGTGGACGGCGGTGCGGACCGAGCTGCGACGCCCAGAGCCGGCTGACCAGGAGCAGCCGGGAGTTGGAGCGCATCCAGCGGACACTGCGAGAGCTGCAGGCGTTCCTGCAGGACGGAGTGGGACAGGACGCACCAACGGACACGATAAATGCCAAATCGGGACGACCCAAAGGTTCTGAGGCAGCGAGACAGCGGCGGAAAGAGAAAGCGGAGAGCAGGGCTCTGGACGCGCCGCCCAGCTGGCAGAGGACCCTGGAGCTGGAGGCCCGCATGCGGCAGGCGGGCCTCACGCCGCCGTCCCTCATGAAGAGATCGGCATCTCTGGCCAAGCTGGACTGCCTGCAGCTGTCCGCCAACGACCTCTGTGACCTGGACCTGACACCGCCGTCCTCCTGCTCCTCCTCCTCAGCGCCGTCGTCCTGCCAGGACTCGTCCCACCCAGACGACACCTGGAAGAAGCAGAAAGTTCTCTCACTCAATCCGTCCCCCGCTGACTCGCCTTCGCCCCCGTCCCACTCGTCCCCCCCCTCCCCCTCCAGAGACGGCGAGGGGGCGGAGACAGATGGACCTTGCAGCGGCGCAGCGTCTCTGTCCCATCAGCAGGGCAGGGGACACTCGTCGAGACGCAGCAAAGCGTCCGCAGAGCGAAGACGAGCCATCGCTCTGCTCTACAACACCATGTGACCTCCTGGAGCATGTGTGTGTGAATGAGGAGTGTGTGTGTGTGTGCGTGTGTGTGGGTTGTGTGAGGTAGAAATGATGCATGTAAACCACTGGATGATATAACTGGAGCACAGTAATATTATATGAATGTGCAAACTAAAACTGAAGTAGTGCAAACTTTGCACTCTGTCATGTTTGTTTATGTCTGTTTTTTTTAAAACGAGTCTGTTTTCAGTGTGAGACCCTCGCCTCCGGGTCAAAGTTTGTAAAACTGCAACCGGAGCGGCTTTTTTTCACAACATGCACTTTACCACATTGATTATTTTTGTGTCTCTTATTTGAAATCCGTTTCTTACGCTGGGAAAGCTTGTTTTGCACTGTTCTCAGACTCGTCTCTGTGGTTTTGGACTTGTCTTTACTCAGATTTTTAATTAAACCAGGACAAAGCTGACATGTTTGTTTTCTCTTTTTTTAATTCAGTGCCTTTTTTTTAAAGAAATAAAATAAAACTATTCATTTTTTTATGTCAAAAAAAACAGAGATTTTGTATATTTTTCATCTCCTGTCCAAACAGAATCTCCAATAACCTCTAAAGAAAATTAGGTGAACACAGTGCATCAGCACCCCCTGCTGGTGAATGTGGTAACCTGCAGCATTGGGAATAAAAATTAAACTGTTATTAATACAAGTTAAAATGTTAGATTCTTGACATTTAACACCGACCTTGGCGGTTCAACCTTTAATCCTAGCTGATTTTCTCTGCTTGTTGTTTTTACCCACAGATAACTATGTCTTTGAACGCACCGCCAGCGTCTCCACTGGGAATGGATGAGCACAGCTTATTTCAGGCTGACATTTCCCCACTGCTTCATGTGGGTAATTAAACACTCAGATGTAGGCCACCGGGGGCACTGCTGAGATACGCTCTGGCTAAACAAACCTCACATTGAAAGACTTAAAAAGTCATTAAAATCAGATAACTGTGGCAAAGAATCTGACATTTTCTACAAAGGTTTGATTGTTGAAAGTATTGGGTGAAAAAAACCCCTGAAAATTTGGATTAAATGAATCATGATGAGGGTTTCCCAGGATGTTGTCCTGCTGTCTACTTTTAAAATAATACCTAATAAAATCAAATATATGCTTCTAGCTTTCTCTGGACGTTGGAATTCAAAATCGCCTGACCTAATCTGCATCCAACATTTCAAGCACACAGGGAAACATGGCTTCCTTCACATGACAAATTACTGAAAGCGTTCAGGGATGTGGAAAATGTCAGTCAAACGTCGAGGCTTGAGGTCATTGGGGGAGTCGGTGCGTGAGACTATCATCGTTTCTCTGCGCACTGATACTCTCGGCTTTTCTACTCAACAGGCATCTTGTTTGATTCTGGAAGCTTTTTACAAATTCAATTCACACCCAGCGCGCGCACGACGCTGAGCTTATCCACAAAGTGGGGCGAGGGGAGAAATGGCTGCTGATTCACTCCGCGCTGAGTGGTGATTCTTGGAGGGTTTTACAGTCTCTAAGCTCCTTTTTTTTCTTCTTCTTGTCGAGCCTAAAATAACTACAGTCAAACCCCCCCTTGGATCCGGCTGAGGCGCCAGGAATCCGTGTCACAGGGAAGATGATGGAGGTGGCAGCTGCTAAAAACAGATCGACTCCGTCTTTTGCTGACTGACTGCTGCTTTGCCTATCTCGTGAGAAATGAAGCGCTTTCATCGCCGTCGTTTTGACTCAGAGGAACCTGGAAAACTTGGGGAAGGGTGGAGGGATTTGGAGCATTTCAAAGCTTGCCTAGAAGTCAGAGACTTGTTTGTTTTGAAACATTCACTCACAGGCTCCAGTTCCAAAAGGTGTTTCTTTATTTGGTTCATCAGAATCCACTTTGCAGGTACATCTTGAAAACATTTCGATGCATTGGTGTTCAGCAACGACTGTTTTTACAAAGTAAAATAAAAAAATTAAATAAAAATCCTTTTAACATTTTAACACAAAGAAGCCTAAAGTAAGTAGATCAGTTTGTGCTGATATTGTAGTGGTAAACATTAGTTTCAGAGAAATTATCTTTAATAAAATCCTCTGTATTCCCTTACATTTTGATTGGCTCGAACCTCACAACGTTTGGATTGGTCTGAGCCTTGCAACATAAAGTTACTTACAATTATTTGCAAACATTCATTTATTTTTGGAGCCATTTTTTATTTCATTTTTTTAACGTCAGCTCACTTTGTACCGCATGTCCGGAGCTCCGACTCGGCCTCAGGTCACACAACAAGGAAACCCTCTCATGGGGTCACATCATGCTGAAATATTGTTTATATCGGTTTATACAAGTGAGCAAAGAGAAACACAGAAAAAAAAGAAAGAAATCTGTTCTTGTGAGTATAAATTTCTTCCAATAACATATCTAGTCCACAGACAGCTTATAGAACAATAACATTGGTCCTTTATTAGTTTCGGTGCACTTGTCCTCGTACAGTGGAGCTGCTGCAGCCACGTCCTGCATCTAAAGCCTAAACTGGCCCAGCTTTGCTTTGTGCTCAAACTCACCAATACAAACCACCACTAACAGTCTTATATGTGATCCGCCAGCAAAGCTAAGTACAGTACGTGTTGATTTGATGGAAATTAAAAGCAAGTAAATAAGCGAACCTGCATGTTGTTTTTGAATATTTGAAAAACTTGAGAACTTTCTCATGGTTCGTTGACATTCATGTCATTACTAACAACACAAGCCTTACTTGTCAATTTTTTCCCATTTTTTTAGACTGAAAATCAAATGGATCAGTGGCAGAAAGGCTCAACGTGTGTGTGCGCGCATGTGTGTGTGTGTGTGTGTGTGTGTGTGTTGGTAATGCTGGAGCAGAAACACTACAGAAGGAGCACTGACGACCCCTCTGCAAAGAAAACTGGTATTATTGGTTGTAAACTGTCATTGCTCAGCAAGGTACCATGTGGCGCCGCTGAAAGGAGAAAAGTGTCCCACTCCAGCTGCCATCTTCATCACTGAGCGGCTTCAGGGGAAAGGTCTGACGAAGGCCAAGGGAGAAACAGAGAAGGACTTGATTGTTTCACTAAGATGATTCAGGCAGTTAGAGTGTGCTTAAAGTTTCCCAGGTGGCCGTTTCTGCCCTCTTGTCCCAACGTGTCCTCGGTCCAGACCCTTCCCCACCATATCGCCGCCGGCAACAAGGCTCTCACTTCTCCATCAGGGACAGCTGGATGATTCGCTGAAGCTCCTCTTCCTCCTGCCGCCGCCGGAAGTCAGCCTCCTCCTGCTCCCGGGCCGAGATCTCCATGGCGATGCGCAGCTGCTCGTCGTAGGTGCAGCTGGGCGGCTGCTTCTTTGAGGGGGTGGAGCAGAGGCTGGAAGCGGGGCGGGGCTTGTGCTGAGGCGTCCTGGGCAACATGGATGGAACAGAGCATCAACATATGGGAACTTATTTTGATCAAAGCGCAACAAACTAACTGCTTTCTGGCAGAAAAACAACAATAACTGTGATCAAAAAAACAGAAATGTAACAAAACGTTTGGCAGGATTAAGTTTAAACATTGTGACATCGGATGAGAAGTGCTGAAGCAGAGAGAAAATCCATAATTAATAGGTTTCACATATTCAAAATTGACATTTAGGCAATATATTTTAAAGAATTTTGCTTTTGGTGCGACAACGTAACACGAGGCAACAAGCTCCAGGAAGTCAGCAGGGCCCCTCAACAACTCAACAGAAGAAGAAACCCAAGAAGAAGAGAGAGATGGAAGCATCGCAACCTTTGTGATCAGCTGTCTTACGTTCTAGTCTGGAAATGGGGTGGAAAAATTCTGTTATTCTGTTGGTCTGGAACTGGATAAAAGAAATGAAAAATCAGGATTTTTCTATATATGGTTTCACAAAATTCTGACAAAATCTCAAATGCCACCAAACCAATGATATCATTCCCTTTGCCGAGACTTTCTTCAGGCTAAGCTTTTATCGTTAGCAATAAAAATATAATTGTTTTTCATAGTTTGCCTGGCTTGTTTAGTTCATGACTAACATTTCAAATCAGTAGATGAACGGAAATGATTTGATTCGTCACAATTTTACATTTTGATTTACAGATTTTTGCCATTAACCTTTAATGAAATGTTGAGGAAATCTACAAAACTGACATCTGATCATCCACTGGAAAGTAAAATCATTTCAATAATCTTAAATAGATCATTGAAATGTTTGGTCCACTTAATCACTATTTGATATTATAACTCAATATAGCTCTGACAGCCATAATAATGTTGATGTAATAGCGGATCAAATGTAAGGTGCCAAACGTTGACATATCCTCAAGTGGGCGGGACATGGAGAGATTTTCTGAAGCCCCACGTTTGCATTCTGTTCAAAATTGTATTTCTTCAATGAACAGTTGATGATGCCAATTCCAGTATCGTCAGAATCTAAAATCTTGATTCATTTTAAAAGCCAGACCGTTAAACAGAAGCCAGTGAAAGAGGGGAGAGTGAAAGCACAGCAGCCTGCGCATTCAGCTCCACACAGGAACGACAGATAAGGATAACGGACTAAAGTCAACTGCAGGAAACTCTCATCCCTCTCTCACAAACACTCTCCCAGCAGCGCTGTGCAGATAGGAGATGAGAGAAGAATAGCAGGATGGATAAGATAATAGAAAAGGGGAGGAGAGCAGCAGAACACAGGATGTGAGTCAAAGATGGAAGGAAGGAGCTGCAGTGGGGAGGAAAGGACACAATGGTGCCTCGGAAGATAGTGAGGAAAAACAAAACGCAACAGAGGAGAGGATGTGAGATGCGGGGGAACGGCAGGATATTTCGCCTTCGCGCTGACAGACGTGGAGATTTACATTGTTTTTGTTGAAGGATTTCGGCTGTTTTGAAGATGAAAGCCTCTGTCCTGTTCATTTTCTATTATTCACCCAGGCTTTGATTTGACGTCTGACACTCCTATTATGAGACGGGTTGCTGAAAGACATAGATGTTCATGGTGTTGAATTTTAGCATATTTGAGAGCCACAAAACCGAAGCATATTGAAAACATTAGATTGGAGTAAATAACAATAGCCTGCCTGTTGTTTTTTTTTTTTTACAAATGTCTGTTTGTATCACAAAGAGAGTCTGTGTCTCTCTAAAACACACACAGCAGCCCATATACAGGTGAAGAGCTGTGTGAAATAATTTGTAGAGCATTTAAACAGCAAATATGATGATGATGATATCAAAATGAGATGAAGAAAGATGTTCATTTTTTCTTTTAAAAAAAGTTCCTCTAAGGTTACAGTTTAACATCCCGTCTTTTTTCCTCTCAGCTACTCATCCGTTTTGGATTTTGCTTTTCCTCAATTACCAAGTACTGTAGATTATTAAGTTTTCAACAAACCCTTATCCTTTACCCAGCCTGGCCCTCACTGTTTCACTAAGTAGAAGGTTGCTCTCTGTTCAGCTCCATGCCTTCCATCTTTACTGTGGTTTTGTTCGTGGACTCTGGTCTGTCTCTCCTCTTTCAATCCTCATACTAACTGTCCTTCTCTGGATCCTTCTCAGCAGAACTACTTCCCATTTTTGCAAATTTCAGTTCTTTGAGTCTCTGCTTTTTTTTTTTTTCTTAAAAAGGCGCCTGATTTGTCTCATGTTATACTGTCAGAACATAGTGACAGTTTGAACAAATACATAAAATGAATATTGCTTATAAAAGTTATACTGCAGTTTTAAGAAATACCTCTCTACACGACTTGGGTCACAGGACAGGGGGTGTGCTCCTGGCTTGCTATTGGTCAGCGCTTCCCAGATAGTCACCTAGAAACAAAGAGGAGGCAGAACAAGAAGTCAGAGAGCCGATGCTGTGGACGAAGAGATGGAGGGATTTCTGGAAAGGGTGAATTCTTCCTGTAGGCATTTTTCCAATCAATCCCCACTAAAGCACCATGCATACACAACGTACACACACACACACGCACGCACACACACACACACACACACACACACACACACACACACACACACACACACACACACACACACACAC
>CAEGAF010141428.1:0-14229 GCA_903067075.1 Micropoecilia bifurca | reverse complement strand
TAAATAAATAAATCAATAGCATAGGTAGCATAGTTACTTGATTATGATATAAAAGGGAGAACACATATTATACCCTTTTAGAAAATAGATATGTTTTCTTCCAATCTGAAGTGGTGACATATTTTCCACAGGAAAACTCCGTCCCATTCTTCACAACAAAGATTTGAACCCATGGTGCTGTCAGAGTAATCCTCCTGCCTCCGCTGCTGCACATTGTTGAGGATGTAAAAACATGAACGAAATATTCCAACAGTCAATGTTCTGACTGCATCGGTGGCAGCTCTGACACAAATCCCGATCTCTTATTAACACAGAGCCGTTGGCAGTATCCTAATTCCAAACTTAATGCCTCCCTCTGGAGACCCGGTGTGTGTTTTACGCAGCGTTCCTTCATGGTTCCAAAAATGACACATTAACATCCCATGACCTGTTTTTTTCTGTCCTTTCTTACATAGCTGTACCTTAATGGCTGATAAGCTGGAGATGGTTCAGGTTTTGGTATCCCAGTTTGTTTCTATAATTCAGAAACCTGTCCATGTGTGAGAGTGTTAATTTCTTTTTCTTCTTCTCTGAGTTGCCTGGTGATGGAATGGCAGCTGTGATCTGTCTAAGACGTATGCTGTCTTTCACCCATTCGCGGCTGGGGAAATGCAGGATGTCCCTGCATCCTTAAAATGTCTTTAATTTATTAATCTAAATTGAGGCCTTTGGCTGTCCTAATGTTAAGACATTTGTAATTTTTTTTATTTTCCTTGCAGGAATACCATTGTATTCTGACTCGAGACAGTTGAGGCTACCGGTGACTAGCTGCTAACATACCTTGCTAACTTGCTAAATATGTTTCCACTCAAATAGAAATTCTCACTGGAAATTCTCAAAGCTGAAACAACAACAATTAATATTCTAGCAATGCAAAAACAACAGAAACAAATTCACAACATTTTAGCTGTGCTAAAGAGATCTTAAATTTTCAACATAGCAACTTGTTGTTGCTATGTTGAATATGTGCTGCCTTCCTCTCTAATAATATAAAGACGGCAATGAAGAGATTTTTAACACTGTTAATATGCTGTTGGCTAAAATCAATAGGTCAGAATTTTACACAACAGATTCAGCTTTACAAAGATTTTCTTTCTTGTTTTGATTTCATTCGTATATTTTTTTCTAATCCTTTTATGCTGTTTTTTTATTGATTTCATCCTAAAACTGATATCCTTTTCTTTGTACTTTTTTGTTATGTACTTTGACTGAAAGTGCTGTGCAAACAAAAGTATTATTATAATCCATACGGTTTGAGCAAACAGGAGCTGTTGTGATGGCAGCCAGGCATAATTCATAAATTACATGAGTTTTTGTTGGAAATGTGTTTCATGCTGGGCTGCCTATGAGCTTCCATGTGTCTGCTGGGATCATTCTTACATTGTAGCATCCTTACATCTTCACACAAAAAAGAGGGAAAATAATATAAGCTATTTAACATATCCAGAACCATTTTGATGAACTATGGTTTGATTTTCTTTCTGACTGCTAAAAGATTTTATCTGAAACGTTTTAACTGATGGGTCTTTCCTTGCAGTGAATCTCCTTTAGGCCCCTCCAGATTGACGAGCAGCAACTTGTGTGTCTAAATTCGTAATGTCGTTCTTTCTTGGCATTGTGTGAGAACACAGACGTACACTCCAAATAATCTTATCAAAGATTATTTGATCAGATTATTTGACCAAATAAGATTATTGATCAGATAATCTTATTTTATCAATAATATTATCTTATTGTTTTATTAATCAGAGATCAAATAATCCCTTATTATTTAGAATCACAAATTTAGAAAATCTTATTTTTGTAAAACTTCTAAGAGTAACTTTAAAAATGATAAAAATGTTTATTTATTATTCATGCTTTGTGTCTTCCTTTGTCACAAGAATGTTCTCACTTTGCTACATTTCCTCCATTCCACTGGCATGCAAATGGGAAATTATGAAAATTAGGTGAAGATAGCTGATTTGCATAATCATTGTGACTTTTTGTACAGCCAATAGCTACTTTCCATAGTAAGGAGTTGACAACACTATGCTGTCATAATGTCCATAAAGCTATGGAAGCAGGAAGAGTGGACTGTTGTCATGGCTTTTCCTCAACTTAACTGTAAATTTCTTTGCTTTTAGATTGTAAATAATTAAATACAACAACAACAGTTTGTCTTGCTAAGTGTCTTGAGACAATTTCTGAAGAAGCCTTCTTCTTCTTTCAGAACAGAAAGGTTCTATTATGTTGAAGTAAAACTTTCAACATAACAGTTGTGTCCTTAAATGTTGTTTTATTACTTAAATCCAAGTTGTTTTTATCTGTGAAAGACCAAATTCGACCAACAAAAGAATGTTCAATATTATTTCATTTTAAGAAGTGCTCATCAAAAGTAGAGGCAACTGTTTATGATTTTTTTTTTTTACCAGTTTTTTTTAATGGATTTTATCTATGCATTCTTCCACAGCCAGCCCTATGAGGGACATTCGTAATCTTGATACAGCCCAAATTGAAAATCAGTTTGACACCCCGGAGTTATGGAGACAAAAGGCTATAGTTTAGTTAAAAATAAAACGTTAACAGATAAGCAAATGGATTAATTAGAAGAACCACTTCTATTAACTTTCCAAATAAATATAATTTGAATTAAATAGATAAAGAAAATTGCCTGATATACAAGGAAACTGATTAAAATAATATTTTGCTTACATAAAAGTATTGCTGTGCTCTCTTTTCTTTCTTTCTATTTGATCCTGTCACTTTTACAGCCAAACAACAAAATCTCCACCAGCTCGGTATTTTCCTCATATTGTAAATTTTATGATCAACATTTTTTTTAGGGAACCTTAGGGAGCACAGCTGTTTGTTTGAAAACCTCATTACTGATAACCTTGTTCAGAAACTTTGTATGTAATTCATATCTTGCATTAACTTTTGAAGGAGTAATATTGTAAACTCAACTCATTTACCAAAACAGCAGCATTTTACAACTAATTGCTTTATTATTTCGGAAAACTGCTCCTCTCTGGTATTCCTGCCGCAGCCGTGAATGAGAAGAGAAGAAAACTTAATGAAAATAGAGAATGGCCTTTTGTTCTTCAACAAGGGAGCGAGATAGAAAAAAAACATGCAAAGCAATTTATTCTGTTTGGGCTCAGCACATATAACGTAAAAATCAATATCCTGCAAACAACGTGCTGCCCACAATATGCCAGTAGTGCAATTATGAAAGTCAAATAAAATAACCGAGCAATTACCAAAGTCCATCTTCCTGAGAAGGGCTTCACGTATACCATCACAGGCAGGTTGAGCCCAGGCATTTATTTGAAAAGATACTGTGATTGGACAAATAAATAATTCAAAAACTTTACAACATATGTAGAATCAAAGCAATGATAGTGTAAGAAGAGTGCTGAGCACACGGGTAGCCTAAACTGGGTAAAGTCATCTAAAAACAATTTGATTTTCAACCCCACAAGCTTTACTTCACTTCTTCTCTTTAAAGAGCATTGTCACCAGAAAGTCTACAAATCATTGACGTCCATAAAATAAACGATTTTCTGTTGGTCTTTAAATTGAAGAAGTAAACTTTTAAAAGTAGGAAGTACCTTTTGAGCAATGGCGGGCACACTTTGGCTAATCTGCTAATGAGCTAATTTTTTGTTTAGAGCTTTGCTGATTTTAGCTTTCTCAAAAATATTTTTCAAGATATATTATAAAGCACTAATTTACCTGGTTGTGTGTTTTTTGTTTTTTTATTCAGTTGAATACTTCCAACATTTGTATCAAAGCTTTGGTTATTGACGGCTAAGAATTCTCCAAGCTCATACTTTAGAACTATCTACTGATGTTCTGACCAAAGCCCTACATTGGTCAATGTGCAAAATCAGTAACATTTAGCAATACTTGACAACTACAAAACTGAAATCATGAAGGTTTAGAAGTGTTAAAGTCTAAAAGTTGCAGGACACCAGACCTGGATGTCTGACCTAACAAATTCTATAAAGTTGTGGTTTTCACACAAACAGAAATGTGGTATCTTTTCTGCTGAATAAATCTTATTTTGCATAAGGAGGTTTTATACTTTCATTTTGAAAATTCCACTGATGCCTCAGTGTGGCATTCAAAGTGTAATGACATTACGCCTCAGCTATGTCTGACCGAATTTGTAGTTTGCATTTTGTTAGTTCTGGGGTTTTCTTTCTTCCACGCCTTCTCATATTTTTCCTACTTTCTGACATGGAAATCATATCTGTTGCTACAAGCCTTTACAGATTAAAAGAAAAAATGTAAAAACAAACAAAAAATGAATATATGTTTGCTATAGTGGATGACTAAGGTTCAATCAGTTAACTGCTTTAATCAGAAAAAAATAGTTTACGCTTCAGCAACGAAAGAAACAGCAATGGAAAGTCTACATTAAATTGTCAGTTTGGCCAATTATTTTCTGCTAGAAACACTTCCCTTCCCTCTGAACGCTGTGGATCCCACTCAGCATGCTAGGAGCCTCTTTACCACTTTAAGTCAGCATTGCTTTATCTCATCTTCTTGGCATTTAGACATAGGTGGTCTTTGTGTGAACAGACAGATTTTTAAGCATGACCGCCCTTTTCCAAGAGCTTAAGATGAATATGTATTCACAAAGCTGCAGAGAACAGTGGCTGTGACATCTCTGTGATCTTATAGGGGTATTGGGTGTCACACTGTGAGACATGAACCCAAGCATATTTTGAGTTTAATGTATGCAGAGGCAGCTGTGACAAAATAACCAGGATTTAGAAAGGAACTCGTAGTTCATTTGCTTTTTCTTGCAGCTCTTGTATGTACAGAACTGGTTTTACTGGGGATAATGATAATTTCCTAGCAGCCCTAGGCAGCATCTTCACAAGTCCAATAAATAAATAAAATATTTTGGAGAGCAGGACCAAAACAGTGTGTATGTGTGTGTGAGAGAAATGTCTGTACATTTCTGAATTTAAGGAGAGTAAAATAAATGCATTATCCTGACATTCAGGAAGCAGAAAAACATTGATATCCTAAGTGTCCAAAAATAATGCTGTGTCTAATTTTATGCCAGACAATAAAATAAAAAGGTCATGTACTTCTTATTTATACAGCAGTGGCGACCGGTCCATAGGGGGCGCCGACCTCCCAGATCTGTCGAGGGAATAAACATCTAAATATAATCTACAAATATTCAAAATTGTACTTTAAAAGGTCACTTTTTTGTAATAGTGTGGACATATGTAATCTGAATTACTTGCACAACATTTCCACCAAATGACTCTCATTCAACAGTAAATTTCCCCTCCAGACTCTTGTCAGTTCACATATCTGGCTGTTGGGGGGAAAATAATAAGAATTTAACCAAACAGCATTGCTGAATTTAATGTGTTTGGGTCGCTCCTGCTATAGAAGATGCAGGAAGGTTTTGTTTCACCGTTGTGATAAAGTAGATAGTGGCAATGATGGCAGTCAGGGGTGTGCTTAGACAAAGCGTCCATCTTGAATGACAGTGCAGAGGATTTTCTAGGTGGCAGGTAAACTACAGTTTCTGTTCCTCAGTGTGTTTTATTAGTTTTAACTAACATATTGTTCACTCTTTACTTTCTATGGTCATCAGCTGCTGTGACATGATAATCAGTTATCATTGATGTGGTTTATTGGATAGTAATGCTCCTGTGGTTAGCATAATGCTAACGATGCTGTGGTTAGCATAAAGCTAATACTACTCCTGTTATGTTGTAGGAGGAACTGTAAAAGAAGTCCAGTTTGCTGACTCAGATTTTTGAACATTCTTATCATTCAGGTTAAGCTGAGCTCCTGATGGTCAGCTCAACCCATCAGGGCTGTGTCTTGGTGTTGTGGTTCCAGCAGGGCCTGGTTAAGTTTTTCTGGTTTCTGGCTCATGATTTCTGGTAGAAAGGCCTCTCTCTGCTGCCTGGTGTCATTAGTTGACTTTCTTCAGTTTGAATATTAACCATTTTGTTTATTCTGAGTTAAACTTCATTCAGTTTGGTGTTTTTCACAGTTTAGAGTCTGATGCAGTGTTAGTTATTGACCCTTATTTAAAAATTAAATTGTGTGTATTTTACCAAATAGATCTATAACTTTTAGAAAATGTAACCATTCGTACTCATGTTGTGTTTTTATGATATAAAACAATTTATGTGATAAAACAATTTGTTTTTGAAATGTGCTATACAAATAAACCCGTTTGATTATTTTGTTCTGTGAAGATTGTTATATTATTGTGGATCTGTAGTGATTCATTTGAATTGAATTCATATACTGGATTAGGAAGGGAATGAAGTCTGGGAAACAGAAAGGCAAACCCAGTGTTTGCAAAAACTTTAATAGTTGAGCCTAAATTTAATTGGAAAAGTGAGCTCTGAAGAGCAAACCAAAGTGGACATCATTAGAAATGCAAAGAATCAGTTTGTCTATATGCTTCTGCATGAAGGTCATAACAAGGACGCCTCATCGACAGTAAAATGTTGAAGCACAGCAGAGATTCTGTGACACAGAGGGAGTCGGCAACAGGAGGCACTAAAATATTTAAGGAATGAGTGACAAAGATTACCTTAGGCAAAGAGTTTTAAAGCAACATTTGTTTTATAGATAGTGCTATTTTTTAGACGAATGTTTTTTTCTACAGGACACCGTACTTTATGAGCAGACCCATAAAACATTTCCACAGACACAGCAAAGGAGGCCTTAAGGCTTAATTATATCCTGCTGCCAGAGATCTAATAAACAAATATTAGTACAAGCTGCTTCATTAATTTTTTTTATCCAAACATTTTACTGGTACTGTATATCTGAAGATAATTTGTGTAATAACAAGTCTGTCCGCCCAATGTCAATCATGAACTTGTGGTTGTTGAGACCAGTGAACCCATCTTTTTTTGTCCCTGTAAACAATCTCTATAGTTCTGCAAAATAACAAGATGTTTTCACGCCTGAAGAGACTTTCCTGTTCTGTACGTCCCTTCATCAACCTCTGGCTGTCCAGTGGTTTCCTCCGAGGGTCAAGGCCAGAAGAGCAAAAAAAAACAAAGATGTACATGAAGGATCTGAATGAGATGGAACCACCAGCCACCATGACAGATGTCCTCATTTCCTGATCTCAGTTTTTATTAATGACTTTGTGTTATATCCATAGTTGAGTAGTTGAAGGTTTTAATTGAGATGGAATAGTAGAACAATACTATTCCATCTATTCTGAAACTCAATACCTTTCAGTTCATTACTTTGACAGAAATGTTCAATATCCTCATCACTGACACAAAGAGACTTGGAAAAGCTCCAGTCACCTCCTCTGGGTTCTCCATGATGGCAGTGTACGGAACTCCAACAAGATTTTAATACTGCTCTTTCTCTGAAGAATTCCCAGATTGTTTATAAGCAGAATAATTGCATGTTTATAACTCCTTCAATGTTCCATCAGTATTTGGTATGTGGAGTTCATACCAGAAATATTAGGGCTACTACTACACCCAACCCCTAACTTCTAACCCCACTCTCTTCTTTTGAGGTTTTCCTCCAGTGGTTTTTGATGCAGCGCCACCACAGGCCAGGAGGTGAACAGGGTTTGGTTGGCAATCCAGTGTGAAAGTGAACAGCAGCTGAAAATGTAACAAATGTTGCAATTTTGGTCCACAATTGAACCAAATGTACTGGAAAAAATCAGATGTGAAAATACCATAAGTCAAAACATGAAAATTTCAGACATGGCCTAACTTCTTGCTCTATTGCAATGTTTCTCAACACCGCCCCCCTGTTCTGCAAGTTTTAGATGTGCCTCTATTCCAGAACAGCTGATTCAATGATTGCATGACCATCAAGTACTGCAGAAGCCTGTTAATCACCCAGAGATACAATTCAGGTGTGTGGCAGAAGGGAAACACCTAAAACATGCAGGACAGGGGGTGAAGAAACACTGTTCTATAGGCTTTAGATGTGACTTAGACTGAGGGTCTGAAACTCAAGCCTCATAGATAATATTTAACTTGTGTAATCAAGAGAGAAACAAGCCATCATAAAAGCAGGTCGATGTGCCCAGTGTGCATATTTTACTGTGAGAGTATTGATTTATTAGCCAGCGATATTCATGGACATGAGGCTATGAATTTTTATGACAACCTGATCACATCAGCTGTGGCTTCATAACGATGAAAACATCTCTCAAACTAAACCCTGTCAAAATATTTCAGGGTTATTTTGGAACTAAACAAACTTAGCATACCTCTACGTTATGCTCTGGTTATTTAGCTAGGAGCATAATCAAAAGGACAGTTCCTTCTTACCAAACAAATGCTTCCTGTTTTGTACATTCAGGAATTCAACACTGTATCTCACTGATTGTGTTGAAATTAATTAAGACATGTTTGCCGTTTAGCCCTGGTTTAAAATGTAGATTTAGTACGTTGTTTACTAAAACCTTAAAGGTTTCAGCATCCCTTGAAGGAGAGAATGATATGAACAGATGCAAAGCTTTTTGATTCATTCAGACTTTGTATATAAACAGTGTCATATTGGGTTCCAGTCTTTTCACCCACATGCAGAAACACACTAACAGGAGAGCAATGAAATCAGTAAAGGTGGTTTATTGAACAAACAAATAATAAGTGAGGGATGGTGTTCCGGGAAAATCCAGTCCTCTGACTGTCAACGAGAGAGCGGTTAGTGTGGCGTTCAGGGACAGTGGGAAAATTCAAATACTGGAGCGGAGTTTACTTTGAGCTGGTGTCCAGCGATACGACTGAATGGATGAATCAGAGGAGGCCCCCGTTGGGCGGGGAGGATTGTGTGAGGTCCAGAGTGGTGAGGTTCGGGACGGGGTGGCGGAGCTGGAGGGCGGACAGGTAAGTCTGGTCTGCGGAGGTGGAGGCAGGGAGCCGACAGGGTCCAGACGTCACTGGGTTCACCGGAGCCGGGCAACCGACAGGAAATACCTGTGGCGTCTGGATGAGGATCACAACGGATCAGGTGGACTGAGCCTCTCGGATTTGAGCAGCCAGTGGGTACAGCCTCATGCGTCACAAGGAGAGCTGGCAGAGGAACCCAGACGCCTTCAGTGTTCGGAGCTTTCTCAGGGGATCACTGGAGAAAACCTGGCGAGGAAGAAGCAACGGACAATATTACTCAGACGGAAAATCACGATGGAAGTCAAAACAACGAGGATAATACTCGGGTGGAGTCTGCGAGGGGCTCTGGTTACCATAACACAAGCTAACACTCAGGCAATGAAGGGTCGGCCATCCACTCCTTATGTAGCTCCACAGCCAATTGTAGATTTCACGCAGGTGTGTCCACGGAGTTGCCACCGCGCTTATCCAGGGGCCCACAGGCGGCCTCTGGTGGTAGAGGAGGGAAGGGAAACAAAAAAACAAAACAAAACCCTGGTTCCTAACAAACAGATTTTAAATCTGGTTTTTTTTGCAGTGTTGGATGTTTTTGCATGTTGAAAGATTCAAATCTTTATGTAAATCTTTATGTTTTAAATTAGGTCTCCTAGGACAATAAGTTGGATTTTCAAACCTGTCACTGTAGTGCTAATGGTTGTACTAATGGCAAATGGCTCGTGTGGCTCTCTGGTAGAACCTTTTGTGCTACATATTATCCTTTAGCTCCAATTTACAATTCAGTTTAGTTTTGATTAAAAAAAAATAATGAAAAAAAAACTTTATGACTCACATGATACAATGGAAAAACCACCTCATCTTTTCACAAAAACTGTTCGCAAATTTAATTTTGTAATTTCAATTTGCACAATTTTCTGGTTAATGGAAACACAACAAAAACAGAAATACAAATTAGGAGTGGAAAACCTTCCTCACGTCCAGCACCTATGTGGTTTTAGGTAAATCCCACAAGTTGTCTTTCTTTTTTTTGCATTTGCTGTCACTTCCTAGTTTTGATTTCACCAGTGAATCATAGACCAACACTTCATGACCTTAAAGGAGTCAGAGGTTTAGGCATCAAAAGAGTTGGAAACAAGGCGGAGCGACAGAATCCACCTTGAAGACAAACAGCCTAAACCAAAATGACACGCTGAGTTTTCTCCATCCTGGGAAAACCAAGCTAGTGTGGACTTCTGGTCTTATCCCTCGCTTTGTGAGAAGCTCTTTAGCCAAAGAGCAGAGTTTAGTCAACAGAGGACAGTCTGGAGGTTTGCCTGCATCAGACCGCGCAGCAGAGACTGTTGTGCTCTGGCCTGGTTTCCAGTAACAGTCAGGCCCAGTGGGTGATGGATGAGTCGTCTCCGTGCCGGTGGCGGCAGATGACTGTCAGAGGGAATAGGACCGGGCTCTCTGTCCATCTGTCACGCACCTCGGCCGCTCTTTAGCATGACGATGTCCAGGTCCAGCTTTGATTCAAACAATGCAGAAGGGATTACTGGAGTGGCCTGACTCAGCTCTATCCTCCCCCCATGTGAATTAGCTTGGCTGGACTCGAAAGTCAGAGGCTGGCTAAAGTGCTGTCATACACATTTTTCACTCTGAGCTCCAGTTTTATTATTTCATCAATATTTAATGACGTAAATGCTCTCAAAAGACTACACTGTCATTCTCCTGGGGCTCAGCTGGATGTGGAGACATTTAAGCTTTAGAGGCAGATCTGCCTTTGATTTCTACTGCAAATGTAAAAATAGCATGACTGCTTGTTGCAGGGCAGCTGGCCGAAGAAATGACTTGCAGTTTGTTTAAAACTACCAAAATGCACACAGATCCTCGTGTTTCGGTGTGAATCTGTGATGCTCAGTGTTTCTGTTTATTTCTGCTGTTTATGTTCAGCTAATAATCCAATAAAACTAACTTCAGATCTGTGCCGGGGATTTTTCAATCCGGCAGAAATGAGCAAGAAGCAAGAAGATGGCAGCAGAAAAACTTTGTTACCTCTTTAAAAAGTGAAACATTAACATATTCACCAATTGTGTTTTTGTAATTGCTCTACATGATTAGGTGGAGTCAGACCTGCTGCAGAATTCCCTGATGATGTTTCCATATTGACACATTTTATATATTCAAATTGAAAAGCGTGTTTGGGTTGTATCAGTGAGTTGCGGTACTTTCTGCTTCACCTTGCTCATTTTCATCATTTTTACCAACCAAAAGGACTAAATATGTCACACACACACTCGGTAGTGTGTGTGTGTGTGTGTGTAAGAGGAAAATAATCATAATGCAAAAAAGATAAATATTCTTGTTTGATGGAAATGAGTAAAATATATGATGGAACATGTAAAGTATAATAATACATTGCAGTTGAAATAGTATTTAAGAGCTGTTTACACAGCATTTTGTTCCCTGGCCTAAATCAGTCAGCTAACTTCAGTCCAATATACTGATAGCTTAGAATCATGTGAATATCTAATTAGCAGACTGATGATTGTAACAGAATTACAGGTGATGAAAGTCATTTTGCAGCTTCTTCCATCAGTCTTTGAACACATTGGTCGTGATCTGTGCAAAAGAGTCAGTGAAGTGGCTGAAAGGTAAAAGTTTGAGCCAAAGGTCAAACTCCCCAGAGCTTAACCTCTGTGAGAATCTGTTCTTAGTTCCAAAAAAAGACGCTGGATAAAAAAAAAGCAAGGCTAAGATCGAATTGAAGCAGCAACAAGAGAAGAACGCAGGACGGACTCACATTAAAACAAGAGGTCAAGATTATCCCCAACATAACAATTTGTACATTACAGAGTGTAAAAATAATCTGATGCATTTGCATCCTTAAGGAACAAAATGAACACTACGTTTCTGCAGGCTGTTCAGCCACCAACATGTTTGATGAGCTGAGCCATATGGTGGTGCTGCACTTGCTCATAAAAGCCAGAAAAGACTGATTTCTTCCAAAATGTCTGCTGCCTTCTCTCTGGCTCATGAATACAGATGATTTTTGTCATTTATGTCAAAGCAGATATATGATAGCTGGTGTAAGCCCTCAGAGATCAGGTGTAACAATGACTCCCTGGCTTTGAAGAGTGTTTATTTGGTTTGACAGATAACAGAGCAAGATCAAGCAGACGCGGTGGCTTTTTAAGCAGAAGATACCAAATGTTTACAGCGTCACTTTCAATTCAGACTTTCATCCCAGGCGGAATCAGTCTGTAACAGGAATTCATGCCACTTATCAACAAGGTTTGATAAAAGCTAATATGTAGAGTTGGTCATACGTTTGAAGCAGAAATGTCCTTCACCTATGCAGTCTTTTGTTAGACAGTCTCTAAAGCAGGACATAATTTACATAACCCATCCATCCAAAGGTACGTAGAGAAACTATAATGCATAACAATAACCTCTCTTCTTCTATCTCTGTGCCATGTACAGCAGAAACCAGGTTTTTACGTGTGAAAAGACATGTAACAATTTACTGTCTGACATACATCACGCCCAACTTATGTTTATTTTGTGATTATTGTCTTTCAATTCAGAAATTTCTTTAAAAAAATTCAGCTGAATATTTGGCAAGACTTAATTTTCACTGCTTAACTTGAATCAAAGTTCAATTCCACAAACTTCAATTCAGTTTAGTCACAAAATAAATGCGAAAAACAGGCAACTCATGGTCCGCTTAAAAACTGGGTTCAGCTGAAGTGAACTCTGGTCCAGTTCGAAAGCATAATGTGAATGCCAAGTGGACCAAAGTGCTCCAAAAGCAGGAAGTGGACTACAACATTCTGGCATTCTGGGTAAATACAAAAAAAAGAGAAAAAGATGTGGCAGCAAGAAATTGCCCATGGTCTTTTGCCAAAGACAATAAAAGAAAAGAAAATCCTGCAACCAATGAGACAATGAGACTCCATTTTTGTTTTCATTTCGTGCAGAAAGAAGTTGCGCTCAGTGTTTTCTTTAGAAATTTCCATCTTGTTTACTTCAGTGTTCTTAATGCAGCGTCCCCACAGGCGAGGAGGGGAACAAGTGTGAGCGTGAAACAGCAGGTGAAAATGTACCAAAATTTTCAATTTTGATCTCTAATCAAACGGGGTCTACTGAATATCAGGAAGGAAAAACACCCAACAGAGGGCGCACTTTTCCTCACGTAAGCCATAGAAGCTCAAAGCCAGACTACTGCTCAGCTGATTACAATTTCATGAACACAATTATTACATTAAATAATCACTTCATCAATATGGGTAGAGAGAAGAGCATTACATTAAACTGATTCCCTGTCCAGACAGATCGATGACCCAGGAAATGAAAACTTCTACTCAGTTCCTTTTTCAGAGAAGGATTGTTTTTCAAATTCTATTTATTGTAAAGAACTCTACTTCTGCGCATATTGCTGCTGGCAACAGAGGATCAGCTGTTCAACTACCTACCGCCCTCCTGTGGGTTGCTCCAGCTACAGCTCTCTGAACTCAACATCTTCATTAACTTGCTCTTTTTAGAAACAGAATGGCTAACTTCACTTTAGCCATAGTCTACATGTTCTGGACAGTGGGAGAAAGCCAAAAAGTTGATAAAAAATATTTACCTTAACTGTAATGCATTTATGCTAAACCCATGGAAGTTGTTGGTGAAGAAAACTGTAGGAAAGGTTAAGTTGGTAAGAAATAACTCAACTAAAATAATCTTTGAATTAAAGTCTCAAACCTGGCAGCATAAGTCAAGGTCACTCAGGTCAGTAGTTGTAGCAGGCGTGGGTTTGCTTCTATTCAAAGGCCTTTGCAGAACTTCTTCTCTTTGGAAACACATAAACACGATACCATCAAACATGTGTTTGCTCTCTGACCGAAACAAGGTCATGGTTGTTGCCTGCTGCAAAAACAAACAAAAAGCCTGGAATCACAAGACAAAAACAGGTTCCATTAATTACTAAGCTGGCATTTCAATAAATCCAGACACACTCTAGTGTAGTGGAATATTAGAGAAGGTTTTCTTCCTGCAGCCCTTCCACATAAACCGCTCTTCGATCTCTTTTTAATTAGACAGCCGTAAACCTTGAACAATAACCAGTGTTGTATAAAGTACTGAAATCTCAGAGTCAAGTAAAAGTGTACCTCTCCAAAATATGACTTTGGTAAAAGTCCAAGTCACAGACTGAAATGTTACTTGAGTTAAAGTTTTAAAGTATCAGAATTTTCTTGTACTTAAGTATGGAAAGTACTGTAAAAAATTATGTACTCAAGTAATGTAATGAAAAGTATAAGTAAAAAGTAAATCAAAGCAAATGCAGTTTGAATGACAATTTTTATATTTTGGT
>CAEGAF010141427.1:0-13023 GCA_903067075.1 Micropoecilia bifurca | reverse complement strand
CATCAAAATGAAACTACCAAAATAGAGGAAACATTAAAGAAACAGTCAAATTAAATGAAAGAAAACCAAATTTCCCCGTCCCCTGGCAAACAAATGGAACGACCCGCTGAGGAGGTTTGCCAGCCATATATGGACATCAATTAGCTGGAGATCTTCTATGACCCTCCAGCAGCAGCTCCACAGGAAACTGGTAACTCAAAACAAATACATTAATTTGTTGCTTTTAACAAAAATATAAAGAATTGACAAATAAAGTTAACTAAATGTGTGCACTTCAAATAGTTAACTAAAAAGTCAAGTTAATGAAAATAATTTTCAAAAATAAAAATCTAAACTATTCACTAATTAATGTTAAGGATGAACAAAACAAACAGTTACCATTCAGGTCTCTGTGTGACAGTAGGGTCAGCTGTCACATAGCGATAGCTCATTCAAGTCCGTAAAAAAATTTCCCACATATGTTGGAGTTTTGTATAGCGTTAGTGTCAAATTTGGTTTGTGGCCTATTACCTCAATTCCAAGATACTCAAAAGACATAAACTGACCCAAAGAGATTTTACTACAGTTCATGGTATCCTTAAATATTGAGGCCACGCCTCCTCCTTTTTTGTATTTTCTATTTTCACTTAAAAAATTGTACGTAGGAGGCGTTTGTTCAATTAGTACGATTGGTTCATTATTGTCATTCAGCCATGTTTCTGTCAGAAATAAAACATAAATTTTATGCTCGGTGATGAAATAATCAATTAATAGAGTTTTATCACAGATTTAAAACAGGCAGTTTAAGTGACTTAGAGGCTGAAAGTTCTTCAATCTCAGAGACTGAAGAATTTTTTTTATTTTAAATCTTCAAATCTACTTCCTGCCTCAGCCTCTCTGCATCTGGATCCTCTTCAACATTCTACATAACATAACAGAAATGCTGTTAAAATGATGGACTTTCCATTATCAGACTTTTTATGACATATTTGTGCTTTGATGTATTTTTGTTTTATCTCGTTTACTTTCAATCACTTATCCACTGAATAACCCTGGAGAAATCCAGTTATGTTATGTTGAATCTGATTTTTAATAATAAAATTATGATAACATATATTTCACTTAATCTGTCATCCCTTGATTCAGTTTAAATTTGGATTATTTTTGTCTTCTTTCTCTTCTGTTCCAGTCTTGTTCTCTGTCATTCAGTCCCACTAACAGCAGTGATGAAGGTCCGTATGCGGTTCAGATGGTTCTGGAGGATTTTCCCAGACAGACCATCAATCTGACTGATGGCCGTACTGGTGAACAGTCAGTGATAACAACCAATGATCCCATGTACCAAATGCCTCTCCAGTTTGTTTTCAGAGGTAAAACTGGATCATTTGATGAGCTTCATTTAAACCACATAGACCTGCTCTGAACTTGGAGTGTTTGTTTCTAAGATGAACAGTTTGGATTTATTGGAAGATATTTGAAACATTATCTATCTATCTATCTATCTATCTATCTATCTATCTATCTATCTATCTATCTATCTATCTATCTATCTATCTATCTGTCTGTCTGTCTATCTATCTATCTATCTATCTATCTATCTATCTATTTAATAATATAATAATTATTAATATGTTATAACCTCCTGACTACAAGGAAAAAATATTGTCCAATCACCATTTTTTTTAAATCACAGTCTTTGTAAGGTTTTATGCACTTACTTTGTCTCTTCCCATAAAATGTGTTATTACTGATAAATGCCATTTTTGTGAATTAGAAAAAGGTACATACAAAAGTCCCACCCCTTCACATGTGTGGTATCATTGAAAAGCCCTAATTGTCCTCTCTAGATACAAACAGGAATTAATTCAGTAGAATGCAGGGGGTTGGAGATATTCAAGTTTAGAAATATCCTCTACAGAGGACAAAAATGAACTACTGGTAGTCAGGAGGATATAGTATATAATATTCTTATTTGTCTTATTATTATTATTGGAAATTATTTGAAACATCAATAATTATTACAAGAACTTCTTAAAAATAAAACTGGTCATATTTTTGGCCCAATGTTCATGAAGTAATCTAACAAAACTAAATTTAACTACAACAAAGCTGGCAAAATATCTGGTTTGATTAAATATTCACCTTCCAATAAACACCTGCAGGTTGTTGTTAATGATCAAACTGATCAGTTCCTTTCAGCTTGAATTAATTTGTTTCTTTGTTATTTTCTTCCAGTGGATCCTGCAGGTCCGTCCTGCACAGAAGGTGAATATCTGCCCAGGTTTCTGCCTCCAACTCCTGAACATGGAGCTCAGATCTACACCAATGTCAGTGAGACTCTGGAAATCATTATCAGAGCAGAAGCAACGCAGGCTGAGTGAGTGACTACTGGAGCCGACACAACGGTGCTTTTGGTTTGTGCATCACAACCCAAACCTATTATGAAGGAATCCTGTTTAGTTACTGTTAAATTCAGCGCTGCCACCTGCTGCTCCTCCATCCTGAAGCTCTGCTGACTCAGCAGCGGCTCTTTTTGCAGGATGAACCAAAATGTAGACTGTGGCAGAGATCACCTCTATCAGATCCTTAGATTGAAGCTATAAATTCGTTAGATGTTGTCGAATAGTCAGGGGTGGATCTACCGGGGTGGCAAGAGCCTTGCCACCCCAGTTGCGACCCCAGCTTGCGACAATGAATTCAATAGTTATGGCAAATCAGACATTAAGCATATGAAACTCTTTTTTTACAACATTGAATGCAACACAATGTAACATGACAGCTACTGCTAAGTATCGGGAAGTGCGAGAGAAGGACAGAGCATTGATGCATTACTGGACATTACATGATTTATCGAAAGTCACACACATGCCATTGCTGTCCATTGAGTCAAGAATATTGGGGGTCAGGAAAATACTACAATCACGCAAAGAATCAGAACAACAGACGTGATGTTTAGCAGTTAATTCAACCATAGATAACGAAAATTCAACCTGGAAGACTCCGCCCCCTCCGTTCGCCCATCGGCCTCATGCTCATCTCTGACCTCACAGCTGGACCTCATCCGGTCTGCACACCACAGCTTTTCGGCCAGCACGTCTCAGCTTCTCCACAGCTTCGTGACTCTCCGTCCTTCTACCTCTCATCCTGCGTTGGTCCTTTCTTTTCCCCTCAGACGCTCCTCTGATGCAAGACATGTTTCTCCCGACCTCAGCCTCGATTATTTCAAGCAGGCTCTCCCGCCTATCTCTCACCTGCCTGGAGTTTCACTTACTCCAGAATCCACCTCCGAAAAACATCATAATAAGCCCTCCTGTCACCTCATTACCTTTGACCTTTTGCCCATGACGCACGACGCAGTTGCCTCCTGCACAGTCGGTGAGACCAGGTAGCTTAACTGCGGAGCTCTACGTAGTGGAGACAGCCTGTTAAATATGCCACGTAAAGAAAGACGACAGAAACAAAGAGAGGATCCGATGGAAGCAGCAAAAGTTCAACATCGCTTAGGATTTGTTGCTGTGCGTTTGCCCAGATTGAAGGAAAGAGGAGACCAGCTGCACAGGCTGAGAAATGAGATGCAGGTGATCGGTATCGGCAACAGAGCCAATGATCGCCGATCACCGATCATGCACTTTTTCACGAAAATCGGCCCAATCATGATCGATGACCGATCGATCGGCACACCTCTATTGGAAATATCTAAACTGTTTATTTCCTGTTTCCTAAAGGATCACTGCGCTACTGTTCAGCGGACCAGCAGGTGTAACCAAGAGTTCATCAGGATCAGGAAACTTCAGCCTGACATGGACACCAACTTCCATCAACAGAGGACCGAAACAAACTCTCTGCTTTGTTGTCCAAGCAAAGTTAGTGTCTTATTAATTTTACTGTTGTTTCAACTGTTAACTTTTTGTTTCCTCTCAAATATTTTCATATCCATAGAAGCTACATCTGGCCTGGCATTTTATTTGGTCTGATTCCTTCCTGGAGGACATCAGCTGAGATAAATCTGCCGACATCTAATCATTCTTCCTCTCCTGCTAATAACCTTTTACTTTCATGAACATCAAAAATAACCATAATCCGGTTCATTTGTTTCTTCTTGTGTGTCAAATCTTTTCTTCTCAAACCTCCATTCATGGCAGATGGCTGCTTGTACTGAGCCTGGATGAGGTTCTGCATCTACTGGGGATTTATTCCTGTTAAAGGGGAGTTTTTCCCATCCACTGTCGCTTTGTGCATGAGGGATTGCTGTAAAGTCAAAAAGAATGTAAATAATTTTCTACTGTCCAAGAGGAGTAAATGCTGGAAGTCAATGACTTGATGTAATCTCTGGGATTTCATTAGATATAATGTTTATATTGGATTTTGAATGATTACTTATGTTGAAGTCAGAATAGAAAAAAATATTTCAAACAGGGGATTAGTGATTATCTTTAATCAAAATCTGCATTAAACAAAAATGTTTTCAATTCTGATTTAAAGGAACCAAATGTTTCAGGGAATATGATTCAGAGCTGAAGAACATAAAAACCAAAAGATGCCTCACCATGTTCACTTCTAGTCCTGTTGGCACCACTTAAAGGGGAAGTATTCTGCAAAATCAACGTTTTTTAGCTTTTCTTCATGTTACAATTTTCTCATCAAATGCCTACCTGGAGTGTTGCTTTAAGTCTTTCATGCATGTTTCATTATTGGAGGTGAAATTCAGTTTCATGCAAAGGACTGGTTATTTACCTAAAGCTTCATCTTAGAGCAGCAGCTCACTGTTGAGCTTTTGCTCCACAGAGCATCTCCTCCCCTTTGACTCCATCACTCAGCTCCTTCAGACTAGCCAGCAGTAATTAGCAAACATCTGGTGTAACTGTGCATCAGCTGAGCTCATTATACAAGATACTTCTGAGTGCAACGTAATTAAAAATGTTAATAAAGGGTTAATAGAGGAAACTAATGAAACGCTGGGTTTATCACCACTGAATCATAATCTCAATTACTGAAATCTTGCACTTCTGGCATTTATAGTTGCTTTTCATCATCATAATGCTGAGTTTGTGCAAGTTGTTGTTTTAATACTTAATTAAACTGAATTGTTTACTTATTTTGTCAACAGTTTTATATCTAATCTGTTGCTTTATTTACCTCCTCAGCTCCTCTGGCTCTGTGTACCAGTCTGACCTTCGGTGCGTCTTTGTGACGGCTGAAGAAAGTGAGTAGAAATCTCTGCTTAGGCCTTGAATTCAATCTGTTTTTTCCTGAACTGATGATGTTGCTGCTGATCTGCTGCTCCATCCACAGATCCACCAACTGTTTCCCCTCCAACCACAGCTGCTACCCCAGTTACACCCAATATAACAACCACACCTCTATTCACATTTACACCTCCACCAGCTACACCTCCACCAGCTACACCTCCACCAGCTACAGCTCCACCAGCTACACCTCCACCAGCTACAGCTCCACCAGCTACAGCTCCACCAGCTACAACTCCACCAGCTACAGCTCCACCAGCTACAGCTCCACCAGCTACACCTCCACCAGCTACACCTCCACCATCTACACCTCCACCAGCTACAGCTCCACCTGCTACAACTACCCTCACACGTACAACCAACCAACCCACCACAACAACTTCACCTCCTACATTCTCCATCACAAACTCAACCCCAGACCCAGGACCATGTAAGTGTGACTGAAGTTCATGTTAGAGAATAAATGTAGACTGTTAACAGAAGTATTTTTATTATTATTAAAGATCCCGTCAATCTGCTCTTGACCAAAAATATGTTCTAAAATTGCCGTAGAAATTCATGTTTTCTTCTTCACAAATGGCTTTTTAAATAATGGAAGCAACAATTAGCAATTTTCATATATAAATTTTGTTCCATCTTTTTCCCTGGAGCATAAAGAGTCTTTTCAAAGTTCTCATCAGAATTTTATTTAGAAATATGACATTATCTTTTCTTTAACAAATGTTAACTTCATTCCTAATGATACACATAGTAGTTTTGTAATGATTTTAAATATTAAAAGTGTATTTTCTTCTATCCCATATATTCTCACCTTCCTAACACAATGGGCTCTGCCATTTTGGCAAAAAAAGAAAGAATAAAAAAGCACCACCTTTTCCTATCCTAAAGATGTTTAAGGCAAAAGCAAACTACAACAACAAAAGTAAAAGGAAAAAACACTTGGCAAAATAAATTACACTTTAGGACATTATTTTAGACTTCTTTAGATTGGCGTATATAGTTTACAAACACCTTCATCAAGTGGAAAATAGTGATAATTCTGAGGAATTTCAACACCAGAGATAAAACAGAAACTAAATCTGAATGGGAATTAACAGCCCAAAAGCTGCCAAAGGGACACAGATTTCTGCATTAATTTAAAAGGTGCATTAAAGACCTAAAGGGGGGGAATATGAAAATCTAAGACTTGCATGAAAATTCACCACCTGATCAATTTCTTCTATGTTTACATAAACACAGCTGAGTGATCCTGGTAGATTAATTATCCTGTTAGTAATATTGACTCTCTGCTTCTTCTAGATTATGTTTTGGCTCTGAATGCAAAGATCTCCACTTCACTGTCACTGGAGACTGACTCTGCAGCCATCATGAACCTGGTTAGTAACGTCAACGTTAAAGACAACAATGTGGTTCATTCCAGTCTAGCAGGTTAAACTAGAGTTTTGTTGTCGTCGTGGGGATTGATTTGCAGGAACTCTACACGTTTACTATTATGTAAACACAGCTGAAAGGTGAAGCTCTTGATTTATTAGTTGATCTGCATTCCTTCCCTCATTTATGATGTGAAACTTTAGTGTCTGAAAGAATGAGATGGTGGGAAACCCTTAAACATGCAAGGAGAACAGAGTAACGACGCAACGGTTCACCAGCTTTAGATCTGGAGCAGGGATGTACAACAGAACCTTATTACAATTGTCATTACACACACAGACTTAACATCTACTTTTGATTGAATCATTTATTTTCACAGACTGTAGAAAATAAATTATTCTCCAACATCCTCAACCAACAAGGGTCACAAAATGAACAAATATCCTAGACAATGCTGAGAATACACATTTTGGGGTGCAACACCAGATAAGAGTAAGAAAATAAATGGATGGATCTTTAAAGGATTTGTAAACTTGATCCAAAGCTCAACCTTGACGTTTAGCATCAAACTAAACGAAACTTCTGTATGACTTATTGATTACATAATGTAGAACTGATGTCATGTTTTTTCCTCTCCAGATCAAAGAGGAGCTGAGAAGACAAGGGCTTCCTTCTGACATAATAGTAAAGCTACTAAGCAGTAGCTCGGTGCAAGTCACAACTCCTGCCCCCTAGTGGTCAAAAGATAGGATAAATACAATCTTTGCTAGGAAATGTGTTTTCTATAACTGCTCATCTTTCTTTCTTCATCTATCATGGGGTAAAACTTACATTAATTAATGCATATGAAAAGTTAATATTATTGTCTTGAATGTGAACAAATACTGTAAAATCAAAATGTTATTCAGCATATAATTTCAAATTGTCAATAAAAGCAAACAGAATGAAATGACATGGTACAACTGTTTCTTCAACAAATGACATCAAGTCTTTTAAAAGAAACCTGAATGATCTTTCATATCATTCATGTTTCTGAATCCCAGACTCGTTTCATGATGGTAAAATAAAGGTTTTCTCCTTTCTTTGCAGTAAAAGGCTCTTTGTTTTTACTCTGGGGATGGATCTTGATTTTTAACGGCAGATACATCCTGTCAGGATGGAAAAGCTAACCCTGTGATCCAGCCTCAGATGAGCATAAGAAAATAGATGAATGGATGAAATTCATGTTTTTAATAATCAAACTTTGTACCATGTAACAAAGGCAGACACTGTGTGCTGGTTTTCAGTGGATGATTCTAAATATTGATCTGTGGTGGTATAAATACGGTGGAACCTGATATTTTCATAAAAGAAGCTGTTTGAGTTTTAAATCTGTTCATCCTTAAAATCTTCTACTTGCTGTTAGATTTGTACTTCTAGGTTCCTCAGACCCTGTGTCCTCATATGGGGACAAAAATGCACTCTGAATGAAAAACTCAGGTCTTAGGAGGCTAAGCAAAGGTTTTATGACTTACGTCAGCCATCAGATATTTTCATCATTACCTTTTAGCCTTCAGGCCAATTATTCCAATGCATACCATTAAATCTTCTGAGAATGGATTAGAGGGTGTGGACCAGAGTCTACCTGTGGAAGAATAACTTCATTTGACGTTGATAACTTTCAGTCTCTCCCTGAAACCTTCACTCTGTCACCATGTTTTTGTCTGTGTTGCTGCTGCTGCTCATCAGCGGAGCTCAAGCTTCTTATCTTGGCGTCGTCTTCAGCTACTCTGTTGGAGACTTTCAGTCAGGCGAATACCTAGTAAGTTGAGCCTCTTTCTAAAATATCACACTTGGTTTTTCTAAAGAATGTATTCAACACCTCCTCACTGAAATTTCACAGGCAACCAATAACTTCAAGGTGAGCTTCAGCTCTTGTGACGAGTTCAACCTTTGGCTTTGTGATGGAAACTGCAGCGGGTTCCCAGTTTATCCAGTGGATGAAAGAGGAGGTGAATGGTGTCAGACAGCCTACATTGAGACTATTCGAGTTACTTTCCTGTCTACATTGGATTATCCGTAAGTCCACTTCAACATTAATGAAAATATAATTTTGCCATGTTCAGATTAAAACTGAGGACTGATGCTGAAAGCAGGACAGCCTGGATTGGATTTTCCTGCTTTCTAAGGAAGAAAACCTGACATAATCAGCTGATTTTCTAGTTTTGTTGGTCTTTGGAGATTTGGTCTTGCTGCATTATTTTCCTAAATCTCTCAATATCATCTACTGTAGGTTTAATGCTACAAACTGGACAGAAAACAGAAATGGGATTGAACTGTCAAAAGCTACATTGTTCATTGAACTGAGAAACCGTTCAGACACCAACAAACCAAACTCATCTCCCCAAACCACCATCATCCCTGTGTTGAGGTAAATCTGTTCATCATTTTAAATATTTTATCTACAAACGCAACGTTTTACTGACAGCAAAATATTTAGAAAACTGTTGTTTTTTATTTTACATCAACATTTGCAGATGAAACTCTGCAAATCAGAAGCAAAAGATAATCAATATAATAAAACTTTTTACTGCTTTTTATTCCTAATTTACAAAATCTGTTACATATGTTGGTGTGTTGATGGGATAATTCAGACATTGTTCTTCAATGTGAACATTATTAACCTCTCAGATGTATCAATGTAAACTAAAAATAAGTTAGTGTTTCTGTGGAGTGTTTAGAAAACTAAACTGAAAGTACTCTGGAGGTTCTTCCTTAACAAAACGAAAGAATTTAAATAAAATTGTTGTGCTGAAGAAACCTTGGAGATCCAGTCAGACAGGTTTAAATTATGAAACAATGGACTGATAGAGGTGTGGTTGATGTTTTAGTTAATGTGTCTTTTCTCTCAGAGTTCCTTCAAACTGTCAGAGAAACATCAACCTGTTGGTCTCTGACCCAGATGGAGACAATGTTAGATGCAGATATGCAGCTGGATCAGAGTGTGACATCTGCACTCCTCCATCTGTCCTCAGTGTCTCATCAGTGAGTATCAGATGCTATTAAATTTGCAGTCAGTAACACTAAATAGTCTGGATTTTACTACTTTTTCATTCACTACTCTGGGAGTTATTACACAATTATTAATGATGCTCTAGACCTTAGCAAAAAGTGACTCTCAATTTTAAGTTAAGATCATAGATTGTTTATATTTTTATTTTTAAAGACTTTGAGGCATCCTGAGCCTTTGCAGAACAAAAGCCATGAAGTGTGTCACCAGATAAAACTGGGGACAGGCTCTTAAAGAACCGTACTGAACAACTGGCTGGCATTTTTTAAATTTATCTTTAAAATGTGGCTCCAGCTTCACTAAGTGCCGAGACCCCAGAAATATTCAGTTATTGTATTTGCGACCAAATTCCCAAAGGCATAACCTGATTTCCCTTCAGTTGTTCTTACGTCACTCATTAATAAGTCTCTTGAGAAGATTATAAAAGCTGAGATACCGAGGACAACCTTAAGCAGCTCTGTCCCCTTACAGTTTATGACATGAAGTTTACCATTTTCATAAATGTTAAACTTTAACTCCGGTGTGGGAAGTTGGTTTTCAGTCTGACATTAAAGACTTGATTTACTGATACTAATGTGGATGGAAAGTTATTTGGAAGATTTGTAAAATTGGTCAGGTCCGATAAGAGATGTTAACAGGGCTTTCACACGTACAACGGAGTGGCGGTGCAGAGCTGCGAGGGCAACTCAACGCTGCTTTTAGCTTAAGTTACTGTTGCAACTCTTACATTTATTTTTGCACTTCATCTGCAATTGTTCTTTGTTGCCTGAAAAGCAATAAAGTTGATCTGATCTAGTCTGTTTTAGAGCCACTGGACTCCATCAGCCTGTTAAAACGCTAAATGTTGCTAAAATGAGGCACTAACATGTATATTTCAGGTGTATCTGATTAATCTATTTTATTATATTCTTATCAGTTGAGTGATGACAGAGAAACAAACTTTACAGAAAAATTACAATAAGTAGACTTGACTTAATCAATAATCATCTGATTCAGTTTTCATTTGGACCATTTTTTTCTCATTTCTCTTCTCTTCCAGTCTTGTTCTCTGTCATTCAGTCCCACTAACAGCAGCGCTGAAGGTCTGTATGCGGTCCAGATGGTTCTGGAGGATTTTACCGGGCAGAACATCATTCTGACTAACGGCAACAATTCACAGGAGGTGAAACCTCAGAATGACGCCATCAGCAAGATCCCTGTTCAGTTTGTTTTCAGAGGTAAAATAAACTCGGAACCCGATTGAGCCCAAAAAGAGCCGAGCCGGATTCTGTTCTGCGTATTTTAGATTTGAAGTATCAGTAACTACAGATTAGTACACAGTAAAAATGTCAGTGTTGATTTAACACCCCAAAGTATCTATATGTGTCCAAGTCAGCAGGTTAACACTTTTGAAAGTGTTAAAAGATTGACACCCATTTTTTTGTTTAATTAACATTGCTCTAAATACTAAAATGGGTTTAAGAAAAGTTAAACTTTCCATTTCTGTGTATTGTTTTGAATATTTTCCACTGGATTTGATTGATATTGACACCTTGTGGATCAATTATTTACTTTTTTAACACCACATTGTGTTTAGTGATCAACACTACACTGGTGTTACTTTTAATATATTATAACACCAACACCGTTGTAATGTTAATGTGACACTCTGTGTTGTTGAATTTAACACCAGCTGACTTGGACACATAGACACTATTGGGTGTTAATTCAACACTGGCATTTTTACTGTGTACAGATAGTTACAGATTTCACAAAAAATACAAGAAGGAATGTAGGAAAGATAAATATAACCAGGTGGATAAATATCTGGTTATGCTGACTATTCATCTATCAACTAACAGTTTCAGGTTGTTTAACCAAACTGATCAGTTCCTTTCATCTTGAATTAATTTGTTTCCTTGTTATTTTCTTCCAGTGGATCCTGCAGCTCCGTCCTGCACAGAAGGTGAATATCTGCCCAGGTTTCTGCCTCCAACTCCTGAACATGGAGCTCAGATCTACACCAACGTGAACCAGGCTGTGGAAATCAGCGTCAGAGCAGAAGCAACCCAGGCTGAGTGAGTAAAATGAACCCTTCATGAGTCTGGAGTTTAGTCTAACCTCATGTATTAAATAACTCTAATCAAGTTTAGCAGCATTGTAAAAATATGACTTTGAAGGTTGAACCCACATTTAATAACTTGAGTTATGTTGGAAAAAATTGGAAGTATAAATGTAATGAAGTGTTTATCTCCTGTTCAATGAAGGACCACTGAGCTCCTGTTCAGTGGACCAACAGGTGTAACCAAGAGTTCATCAGGGTCAGGAAGCTTCAGCCTGACATGGACACCATCAGCCACTGAAGCAGGACTGAACCAAACTCTCTGCTTCGTTGTCCAAGCAAAGTTAGTGTCTTACCTTATTAATGTATGGAAAAAAGCTTAAACTCTTAATATTGTTCAGCTTATTGAACTGGGGTTCGCGATAAATGACAAGTATGTTTATATAGCACAACTAGCAAAAATGTTTTCCGTTCTCATTTTAAGGAACCAACAATTTCTGCACATCTCAAAAAAACTAAATGCTCATTGATCAATGCTTGTTTACTTGGGGTCTTGTTACTATTCAGATCTCCTAACACCAAAATGCTCTGCATGGATAATTATTGATAAAGTACAAAATCATTTAGTGCTTTATGGACAAATATTTTAAAGGAGTGTGGAAACATTTAGGTTAATCAGAACTGAATCATCAACACCTTTTCTAAAAACTAGCATCTTGCTTTTTTCTGTTTGTATGTTAAACCTTTTTAATAAGTTGATAAACTGAATCGATGGGTAATAGTTTAATATCTAAGCTGTTTCTCTCATTTCCTCCTCAGCTCCTCTGGCTCTGTGTACCAGTCTGACCTTCGATGCGTCTTTGTGACGGCTGGGAACAGTGAGTGGAAATCTCAGCTTTTCTTTTCAGCTTAAATTCGACATTTTCCTGAAGTGATGATGTTGATCTGCTGCCCAATCAACAGGTCCAACAACCGTTTCCCCTCCGACAACGACACCCCAACCAACGGCGACTACATTCCTGACAATCCTACCTCCATTCACAACTTCACCTCCACCAACTACAACTGCACTTCCTACAACTACACCTCCACCTCCAGCTCAACCAACTACCATTGTGTTCCCACCAACTACGACTACAACTACACTTGCTCCACCTGCACCTCCACCTCTAGTAACTTCGATTGTGTTCCCACCAACTACAACTACACCTCCACCAACTACAACTACAACTACACTTCCTCCAACTACAACTGCTCCAACTACGACTACAACTGCACTTCCTCCAACTACAACTGCTCCAACTACGACTACAACTGCACTTCCTCCAACTACAACT
>CAEGAF010141423.1:0-13329 GCA_903067075.1 Micropoecilia bifurca | reverse complement strand
TGTGTGTGTGTGTGTGTGTGTGTGTGTGTGTGTGTGTGTGTGTGTGTGTGTGTGTGTGTGTGTGTGTGTGTGTGTGCATTAGAGGGAGAAAAAAGTGAAGGTATTGCCATAATTCCTGTGCGTCGGCATGGCTGTTAGGAGCTCAGGTGGTTGAGCGTTTGCCCCGGCCAGGCCTCATCAACGTGAAGGGCGATCTCATCCTTTCTGCATCTCTCCTCTCCTCTGCTTGATTAATTGGGTTCCAAACACGCCGCCGGAATACATAATGCGCCCCTCGCGACGACGCCCCCTCCCTAACACCTCCAACACCTCACCCCTCCACCCCCAACCCGTCTCCTCTACCCCTCCTCTGTCTCTCTCTCTCTCCTCCATTTCCCACCCGCTCCTCATCTCAGACCCTCTCTCATTCTCATTCCTCCCCTACCTCTCCCCATCTCTGTGCACGCTGGCAATCTCCAAAACACATTAGCATACACTTGGCATTCCAGACAGGGAGAGAGGGGAGGGCAGTGGAGGGGGTGGGGGGTGGAAGAGAGAGAGTGTAGAGGGAAAAAAAAGAAATATGAAAAACAATTTAACAATAATAATGACGCTGATGATAAAATTAATTATGCCCAGGGATGGAGGATGAGGGGAAAAAAAAGGGAAGGAGCCCTCAGCAGCAGTCGCTCACTTAATTTGATTCCCAGACGCTGGCGGATATCAGGTGCCATTTGACAAGCAGACGCAAGGAGTGTGTACTGCAAAAAAAAAAAAAAACCCTACAATGTTATGAATATGTGTGTGTGTGTGTGTGTGTGTGTGTGTGTGTGTGTGTTTGTTTGTTTCATGTGTAACTTGCAGCAAAGTTTCTTCAAGAAAAGGCGCAAGCTACAAGCTCCCAAAACAACACATAGGGTAGTTCTTTTTCGTCTCTTGCAGCATCTGCTATCTGTGTGACATTGTTGGTGACGGCAAGCCTGCAGCCAGAACTCCAAACGTACACGTGGGCACGACAGCCCACCCACATCTACGCCTGTGCAGCCCAAGCCCCTGTAAAAACTGGGAATAAAAAGCAGAAGGGAAGAAAAAAATACATTCTGCTTTTCAACTCCAAACCACATCAGGGTCTGGCATAAGCATCCAACTCTGCAAACATGTTGCAATGAGTGATGTCACCATCATTTACCAAATGTTAATTTTTCACAACATGTTTTTATTTTCTTAGTCTTCAAGTACGCGCAGCCTCCTCCCCTGGGACTGTGATTGACATGTACGTAGTGGCTTTAGGGATAGGAGTCAAGCATGGCTGGCTCTCTTGAGGGGAGTGTGTATGTTGGAGTTAGCATTTTGGAGTGTTTTCTTCCGTAACTACGGCTCCAGTGATGTCTTTTATAGAAATGCAGTCTTGCACTGCTACAGTAACTCATCTCATTAGGAGAAATGGTGGGCTCGTGGTGGGTGGGTCGTGCTTCAGTCTCCCCCTACATCTCATGTTGGATTATTGCGCCTGTCATCATGAATGCACTGCGCTCTGTGTCCCCTTTGTGATATTTACTCTGCAGCTTCGCACTTCCAGGTTCCCTTTCCAAGCAGGATTCCACCGGTGTGAAGGTTCAGAGCAAGGAAAACATTCTTATCGGGGAATCTTCACTCTGTCTTCCTCTACAGTTGGGAGTGTGTGCACATCCGAGAGGAAAAACAAGCAGGAGAAAGAGATATTGGTGGAGACGGGGAAGGAGCGTGTGGCGAGGGAGGGAGGGACTTGATAGAAGTGAAAGGGGGCAGAGACCAGAGGCTGCATTGATTTAATTTGTGGAGGTTTGCACGACGGCGAGGCATCCCTTTTAACGATCACTAAATTGTTTTCTGACAGAACCCCACCAAGCAATTTCTCCCCACCCCCCACCTCCGACATTTGATTTACATATGATCTTTAAACACCACCGAGGCCGTGCTAGCTATTTGGTTATCATTCAAATCACTCTCCTCTGTGTCACACTCTGGAATAGGTCACTCTCCTCCTGCCGGCTCCAGAGAGGAGAATGAGAGAGAGGCGAGAGGGGAGGGGAAAGAGAGGAATGTATGACTAATGAAACAGATTGATTAAGAGCCCAAATCAATTGGTTTGCAGCCCGCAATGAAGATCTAGTGCTTAATTTAGCATGGTCTCTGCAAGTCGGGGCATTAGTAGCAGAAGGGGGAGCTGAAAATCTAATTGGTGCTAAATGAACTATTATATAGAAATGCGGGCATTAGCATTTAGGACAGAGATTTACCTACTTTTAATTACATGTTCACCTGCACATGAGCAGATCCTGCATCCACAGAAGTCAAAGCAACGCATCTGCCAGATGCAAAACACACACGAACGGGAGAAGGCAGAGCAGACGGAGTTGGAGACTGTGACTGAAGCAGAAACAGTCTAAAAGTTGGAAAACAATACACAAAACATACACTAAGCATTATAGCAAGGGTTGTATGAATCATAGAATTGGTATCAAATGTATTGCCAGTGATTTGAATGTATAGCTTGGTTTCCCAATGTCAGATCTCTACGCCTCTCAATGTGGTTAATGAACATAGAGAAACTATGTCATCTCTTCAGCCTCAATCGTGGGGTGTGTTGGAGTAAACAGTGAGATTGTGATATTTAGTCTCCTCAGTGTGACATCCAGTGTTACTATGGGTTGGATGTTGGACTCAAGTACAAGCTCAGCTTTTTAAATTGTTTTAATAACAACAAACTCATAGTAGATGAGTATATCTTGATGATCCATGGAGGATTCCTGAAGAGGTACCCAGACAAGAGGTGAGGCAAACTTCCTGTGATGAGAGGCAAGATTAGCTTAACTTGCAAACTTGACAATTGCGAGACATGCTTTTCTTATTTCAGTCTATTTGTCCATGTATCACTGTTAACCAGATGACAAACAGGGAAGGTGTAGATGTAAGGCATCGGTCTTTTAAGGTGAAGCTTGATGACGTTTGAAGGGCAACAGTCTATTTGTTGGTTGTACTCACCTGTTTTTGGTGCTCTTGTCCCAGGGTTCTCCATGTTCCTTTCTGTGCTCCACCTTCAGAGGTTCTCAACGTCCCTCAGAATTACTGCCAGTGTCCTCGGCCTCCAGAAACAATCTTCCAAGTGTTCCTGCATTGCTACGAGTCGCCGGACTTTTGAACTCTATAGCCAAACAGGTCAACCTCCGCGTTGACCGCCTGAACTTTGGATTGTGATTTTTGTTTTCCCTTGCCCTCCTTCTGGTCCCTCTCCACCCTCCCCTGTTTGGCGTTATTTTTTTGTTTTATGGACTTACTGCGTCTGGTGTTCCCCCAGTCCCCCTTAAGGAATGGATGATGTCATGACCCACACCTGTTTGCCTTTGATGATTGAACTCACCTGTTTCCAGTTGGTCACTGCTTCATTTAAGTCTGTGTTTTCTGTTCATTTGTTATCTGGTCGCCATTGGCTCTCTGTTTGTGTCACAGTTGGTTCCCTCGTTAAAGGTGATCACTATTCTTCTCTTTATTGAAGTATGAACTCTTATCTCAGGCATTTGTCAATGACCTGTCACTGGTAAAGTCCTTCGCCACCACAAGATATGACCATAACAGCTCACTAAAGAAGACAATGGGAGCAAATCAACCAGATTACCAACATCCAACCCTTTTTAAACTCCCCGTACTCCTTAAAATGTTAGGAACAATGTCTGACTGCATCAGAGGCGACTCGTGTTTGGAATGGTGTTTTATCAATCAAGTCATTCTTAATACATCATTACAGAAACGAGAAGACAGTCCTTAGAATAATTGCCATCTCCTCTCTACACACTAGACTCTATAAGTCAATAAGCATAAGAAAAAATATCTCTGAAAAGCAAGATTTTTTAAAATGTGTATTATTAGCTTGGGTATGGTTAAAGTTGCATGTCAGACCTGAGAGGAGTTCCTGTATTTTTTGCCTTGCGAGCTTCTATCATCATCCCCTTTGAATTCCCTCAAAGCACACCTCAACTTTGATTCTCCCTAATGCATTTAATAAGGCTGGTTTACTGGAATGAAGGTAGAAGACACAGAGAGAGAAATTTGCATGTCTTTGAAGAATAAAAGAAGAACGCTCTTTCACCTGAGTAGTAATAGTTTCAGAATTTGAGCATGCAGCTAGAGAGAGCAATGATGGAGGTAGATTTTCTAAAATTATTTCAGTGAACATATAAAACGCCTTGACAGAATTGGATGAAGGAATCCTGCAAACCCCGGAGTTCTTTTCCTTTATAAGACGAGGGCACACTCGCGTATCTTGCCGCTGTCTACCCACAATGCTCCAGCACTGTTAAAAAAAAGGAAGAAAAAAAGGGGTAATAATCGACAAAGGTTTACGGCAATTTCTAAAAATTGTGTTGCTTTACAAAAGATCCATTTATAGTGTCATTTTTGACTGCCATTTCAACAATAAAGCTGCAGAGAGGTTAAGTTAAGTTGAAGCCAATTACAGCTGCGCGGAGGATGACAGGGTCTTCCTGAGCGGCGGCACAATTAGGGGCTGATCTTTAAGATGAGAGACGTTGCCAGGCAAACCTCTCCCCGTCAAAATGGAGCGGCAGCAAAAGCGCAGTGACAAAATGACATTATCTGTCTGCTTGTTCTACACTTCAGCTAATGTAAAGTGAGGCTCTGACATTAAGAAGAGTCATTTTGAATGTACTGCTGAACGCTCCGTAGAGGCTTATTTCACGCAGACCCATTTATTCTAAATGTTAGCTCGAAGACTTAAAAACTCTAAGTATCTAAATTGGTTATGACATTTTCTGTCAGTGTTCGGTTTGGCCAGAAAGAATGGGATTATAAAAAGGAAGTGTGTTTAGAATCTGGTGTGAAACCATCGAATAAGGAAGTAGGAGGAAAAAGATCTCTTCGCTCCCTGCCACCCACAACACAAACTCGCACACTTTTGTGAGTGCCTTCCACCTTATTGTTACCTTCCTGAGGCTGCCTTTTACAAGACAGGTTTTAGTGAGTCACCGTAAAAGCAATGAGGAGCAACTTAAGTGCACAACAGGGACAGACCCCTGTAAAGATCATCAACAACCTTCCTCAGCCTTTACCTTTTTCAGAGGAGAGTGTGTGGGAAGACGAAAAGAAGAATGTTACAGAGTGATAGTAGATAAAAAAAAATGAAAGTAACAGTGGAGAAAATAAAGACTTTGAATCTGGATAGTTTTTAATATGCATGTAAGGCAGCTGCAGAGCAGAGCTCCAACATGTGTTTGCTCACATAGCAATAATTTAAACTACCTGGATGATGTCCCACGTACGGCGCACATAAAGGCAAATTAAACATGTTTCTGTGTGTTATTGTTAAAGTATGAAGCTTTGAATGCTTCCTCCTAACACTACATTTGTAGATTGTGGTCTTTGGTTTTGCAACTATCGGGTTTTGTTCCAGGAATGCCATGTTTTGACCCCATATATGTATTTTTCCACCAACTAAAACCAGATTTTCTGTCACTACAGAATAAAACACATTCAAATACCACGATGGTGGGGAAGGATTGTGTATTCAGAATGATGGGCAGGATTAGTTTTATATAAATTAGTTTATGAGTAATGGGGGCTGAAGAACAAAACATTCAAATGTCACAGTCATGTGCTACTTTGAGTGAATCTATCCGAGTTTGTGTATAGTGTCAAAAATGACACTATAAATCGTGACAACATGTAAAAAGGTTCAACTAAGTGCTTTTGCATTGCGCTGTCGTAGACCTTCATATGACTGATGCAACAGTTACAACATTTAAGTAAGATGAGAGGTATTTTTTAAATTATTATTTAAAGTTCAAGACTTTGGAGATTAAACACCAAACAAAACAAACAGAATTAAAATAAACACTTTATTTAAAACCTTTGCTTGTACAAGCTTTATAAATAATAAATGACTGTTTTTGTTAATGTTAAATAGGACTGGGTGAGAATATGTGTTTACATGAATTCTGCTTTAGGTTATTTTCATATCTTAGCACTACTTAAACAAAATAAAATAAAAAAATGAACTTGTGTTTCTGCCCAAAATAAAAGAAAAAAACATCCTTTGAAATCTTGTAATCTTTGACTCGGGCCTGCAAGAAGCCATTTAACAATTATGTATGCAGTTACTTGCTCCATTAATATTAACAGTAACCTAGATTGCAAGGTGTCACACACCGGCACGGATGAATTATGGATTGGGAGAGACTGTCTGCCATTTAGAGGATTTTTACAGCCAACAGTAATACTTTTTACTCATACATATATATTTATAGAGAGAAAATAATGAATGATGCAGAGCAGCATGTGAGGCTATTGAGATGGAAAGCGATAGGGAGAGTGAGGGAGAAGGATGTTATTGCGAGTAGGAGAGTTATCAAAGTGGCTCTATGCATGTGAATGAGTTTATTGATCTCGGCCCGGATCGATGCTGTATTTATAACAGAGGGGAAGGCTGAATCAATGCATACTTAATGTGTAAAGAGGCATGGATGCTGGGGCAGGGGTGCAGGACGAGGGCCGGAGGTGGGAGGAGACGGAGGGGGGCTGGGGGGGTGTTGAGGATGGAGCGGCGGAGACTCGTTAAATAAGCGCCGTTTACATTTTCTGTTTACTCAGCACCTGCATTAGGAATGTTTCAGAGCAGGGGGTCACGTGTGTCTCACATCAGAGCCTGTTATTCTGATGAGCTGTCACTCACGCAGCCGTTTGGCGAGCCTTGCACGCACCCCTCCAAGGAGTTGCTCAAATAAACTGTTTAGGCTTCGCAGCATTGTATGATGATGATGATGCTGTCTTAAGTAATATTTTCAAAAAATGCAACCCAAACACCGTCTGCCTTTTTTACTCTCCTCATCACGTTGCTCCTTCCTGGAGTTCTTCCTCCTTTCACGCAGCAGCTGCAATAGTCGGAGGAGGAGAAAAACCCCAGAAAAGCCTCCAGACTCTCGGCTCCACATGCTGGTAACATGCAGAAATAATTACCATTTTAATTGTTTTCTGTTTCCTTTCATTTGTTTTTTTTTTTTTGTTTTCTTCTCCTGGATGGTGGTATGCCTGTAAGGGTGCATAATTATAATATTCCCCCAATTGAGATACATTCTGTGAGTGAATGAATCAATCATTCTATGAGTAATCTAATCCAGAAAATAAACACATTTACCCTACAGATGTTTTTTTTGCGGGACAAAGTTCACCTTGTCATGAATGTTGTGTCACATTATCTCTCAATGCATTTAGGTTACCTTAATCCTGTCCACCTCTTGTGCTTACTAGAGTTTACTAAGCTCTAAACTCTACTAAGTTCTCTTACTCCAGGTTGATGTGACTTCGGGCCACATCAACCAGGAGTCCTCAAAAAGCTGGATCTGGAAGAATGGAAAATATATTATAGCTTTCTGTGCACTCGGTGAGCACTTCTTAAAGTCACATAATATTGAACATCTTTTCACACTGATGTAATTTGCCACTATACAAATAAAAACTGCTTTAACTGATAAAACAAGATTTAAGGACACTACTGACCCTCTAGAGTTTTAAGAGCCTCATTAGCAATCATGGCAGGCTGGATTTGGACCGCCACCACTGAATTTGACACATGTGCCTTAAATCCTGAGTTCCTTCATACAGTAGCTGCAGCATGTTGGTATACTCACTTGCCTGACTCTTGTTTGAGTAAACACCCTCTTTGTTGCAGTCTCCAATGCATTCAATGTGATTTGATGCAACAAGACAATGCAGAGAATTGGGACTTTTGAAGTTAACCAAAACTGATCAATTGAATAATTAAAAAAAAGAAACAGTCTTTCACAAACGTGTTATTTAGCACATGTAAGGTACAAATAATTATTTCCCTCCGATTACAAGAGAAAACTGCAAGTGAGTCAATAGCTGGAAACGATGCAGCCGTAAATTTGACCTTCTTTAGCCAACACTGCAGCCAAATTCCACAGGTAGCTTTCTGTGCTCAGTTCCTGCTTGCCCAAGTTATGAATGTTTCTGGCTTTCCCTTCCCAATGCGTACATCTTAAGCTGACGGCCAGAACGGAGCTCAGACATCATATCATGCCGTGGTTCTTCCACTCAAAGTGCTCCCAGAGAACGCATAACATTTTACAGCTTTCTCCTGGCTGGGAGTTTCTTTGGTAAAATCACCCCTTTGGGTGTGATTTGATTTTTGACTTTTATAGCAACCTACTGAAGACTGAAGCGGACTAACACTGTCTGGTGTAAACACAATACAGGTGGACGCACACACACATGCGCACACACAATGAAAGGCACGGCCACTCAAGGTTCAAGACCGTTACTTTGCAACGCATAGCCTTGACCTGAAGTGCCAAACACTTTGCTTCAGTCAGCCAAGTGGCCTAATGAAGGATTGAGTTCATACAAAAATGGCTTCTTGAAGTTTCAATGACTAAATCCTGAGAGCTGGATTTGGGTAAAAGGGTTATGATGACAAATGTGTCTAAAGTAAACATCTAGATGGGATGGTTTTTACTGTATTCTATGTCACAGCTTACCGTGAAGCAGTATAAGTCCAGCCTTGACCAACGCCACCATATACATGCAGCAGATCTAGACTGTGTGTGTTTCAAATTGACGTGGATGCAGAAACGTACCTTGAGAAGCCATCTCAGCTGTCGTTAAAGGATTCTAGTGCAGGTGAACCATCTGGCCTTCTAGCAGGTGCTCAGCACAACGACTATATCACAGAGATTTATGTCTTACAGGAACCTACTGGGAGGGTTCATGGAAAGCTTACAGAGGCCAAATACTCAATTTCAGTTGTGTGGCAATTCTTACTTCCATATGAATCTGATCAATTTTTTATTTATTTTTAGGCAAAATACTAGTTGTTAGCACCCATAGTAAAGATATGTAAAAAGTCTTTTAATAAATTCTTATTTTATTGCAGTAATATCATCTCACACTGAGAGCTTTGGCAAACATTTGAGCATATTTATTCAGTGGGGGGAAAAAATTCCACTGTGAAAAAAAAAGTTCACTAAACTCAAAATAGGTTATGATTGGGTTTCTTCAGAGAATAATGACTCCACATTTAGGAGGACACTAAGCATTGTGATGTTGCCAAAAGTCAACTATGAAATATATAAACAGCAGGGGTGCCCATAATTTTGCCATAGTTGATTTTGTTAAAAATAATTACTCCACTCAATAAATGTACTGAAACTAAAGTAAGATTTTTTTCTAAATATTTTGGTGTAAGATGTGCTGCTGTAATAAAATGTGTATTTTAAGACTTTATACACACACCTTCATAAAAGGTTTACTAAGAAAATGTGCCATTTTCCATCTGGACTGGAATAAGTACAATATAATAATAATAATATAAAATCTAAAGCTGGTGCTTGTCTAGAGTGAGTCTACCATTCTTGGAAGTGTCCAGCGAAGGCATAATTTGAACTATTCCTTAAAGTTTTGTTTGGTGCTCTAAATACCTTGGGGTAAATAGGACACAGTCAGAACTTTGGTCAGTCTTGTCTGCTGCTTTTTTCTCTGAAGTCTAAAACCGGGCTGTTTTTGATTAACTACATCTTACAAAAATGCAGTGTGGAAAGTAGTCTAAAATATTTCCAAACGTAGGTAGTGTTGCATACTTGCAGAAGAGGTCTAAGTGTAAGGAAAGCAAGATTGTTTCCAAAAATGAGCGATGCTGCATATGTGCTTGTCTGACAGGCCTTGGCCTTGACTTTGAGGCTTAGTTCTGGATATGTGCCTTTTATAGTCCTCCCTCCATTTGAGAGCCACATCTAAAAAGCAAACATCTCTCTCTTTCTGTTCAAGTGAAGTGCACCATCCAGGTCCTCGGTCTCCTGCTCGGGCTGGCGCTGCTCCAACACCAGCATCTGCTTTCTGCGTCCCGAGCCCCATCCAGAACCAAAAAATCCCTCCTCTGGTTGGAATGTTTCTTTTCGAGAGGGAGCGAGCTCCGTGCAAACTTTGCCACGCTGTTCAGGCGGTTCGCCGCCGGAGACGTGATAAGCTGCTCGTAATGAAAAGGCCTTTCACAACAACGAGGGCTTTCACACACTCAGCTGAATGTGAATTGGCAGGTTCAATAAGCCATCAGAGTAATACTTAAAAAAAAAAAAATCCACAATAATACTCTGTGTTATCATGAGCCAGTACCAGCAAGCGGATCCCCCTCTGTCTGTGTGCCGATATACCGGGCTTCCTGTTGCAAATTACATCGTAACACCTCATGTTTAACATTAAGTACACTCAATATTCAATTACGTCTTCCTGCCAGGTATTGATAATGCAAAGGTGGCAACAATGTGTCATTTAGCCTGCTGTCATACCACTTCTCACAATAAACCTTTAAATGTCAAACAGACGTGAGCTCCAATCAGCCTCGGCAGACACACGGGTTTGTGCAACGTCAGACCTTCCTCCCATTGCTCAATTTAGAGGCGAATATTAAAGTGAATGCACAGCGTGAAAAATGAGGGTGCATTTACAGGTGAAATACGAATGTTCACAGGGGCAGATATTTGTCTGCAATCTAAATCAATTCATCACACGTCACAGACACATTGAAAAAAAATGTTTTACAAGTAAATTCAGGCAGCGAACAGTCCTAGAAACAGCAGAAAAATATTGAATTGAGATGTTCTTAGTACTCATTTTTTTATAGTCGTCACACACCTCTCTCTCTTTTATCAGTTTTGTCAGGGAGCAACCATGAACCTTATAATTTTGGATTTCATAACTCTCAAAAGGAAGGGAAAGGATATATGTTTTATGTCTTGGGGGAAGATACATTTCTAACTCTGTGATAGCCTTTCTGCAGCACCTTAGTAGTTTTTCTCCCAAGATTACCCTCCATTCATCCAACCAACAACTCTGACGGCCTTCCCTATTTGTGCAAAAGTCAAGAATTCCCATACCATAATGCTGCCACCCTATGTGTCACTGTAGGGATGGTGCATTCAGGGTGATGCTCAGTTTTACTTTTCAACTGCAAATAAGGTTTTGCATATTAATTAGGGCCGAGACTTTAATGTATTATGAGTTATTTACATAGATTTTAATGAGATCTATTACCTAAAATCCCAATAAATAACACAAAAGTATATGATTGTAACATGACCAAATGAGAAGTAATCATTGTGCACATCTTTGGACTGGATCTGCTGGCAGGATGATGTTGGATTACTTCATCACCTGTACAGCAACTCAAAGTCTAGATGTACAAATTGATTTGTTTCATTCAGCCACTCAAACCTTGAATGGGTTCATAGAATTAGTGACATTGTAATATAGCATTATGTATCATCCATGTAGCTACGGTAAACTAGATAATTTGTCATAATCTGAGTTAGAAGAAGCATGTAGCTATTAAATGAGATGAGTTCCAGGATTATACATTGGAGAACTTTGAGTAAAACTCAGACAAGTCAAAGCCTTGTGCCAGAGAAACTCACTTTTCAACCACTGGCCTAGAAATCCTGAATTCTCCCTTTGCTCCGGTGACCAGCAGTGTTCCTGGACCAGCAGGGGTCCAATAATACCAACACTCCAACAGTCTGCATTCATGCAAACGCCATTGAAAACTCTGAGAAGGTCAGCGTCGGTTCTGTGATGAGGACTGAAACCGGACCATAAGATGTCACAGAGGCTGGTCGTTGTTGGGAAGGTGTTTGGCTACTGAAGCAGCTTTTTCAGTAACCTTGTTGATGAATGGAAGGTTGGAGCTTGGCTGGCAATTTTGCAAAATCAACTTGTCTGGATTGTTCTTTCTGAACAGTGGTTTCACTTCAGGGGTTTTGTTTAAAATAAGGAAGAGTTTGCATTGACGTGTTTTACTTGTGGAAATAATTGCCCATATGAAGCATATCAAAACAGTAGGGTGGGTTATTTGGAGGATCTGAGAAGCTATGCATGGCTGACAACAGACTTCTGATGTACAGCTTAGCAAATTTCATTAAGCGTGAGAACGGCCCGTGCTAAAGCCCAGAAACATTACTGTTTTTTTTCTTCTTTTTTAATTTGTCAGGTAATTTGTTGCAGTGTGATTGAATAAACTCCTCGTGTAATTGGAAAGAGTCACTCTATGAGTGAAGAATGGGTGAGGATGGATGAAGGGAGTCAAGGAGATGAAGGTGAGGTGTTGGGTGGGGGATGCAGAGACAGAGGACGCTAGCATATTTAATGCAGATGGAGATGCAGCAGTGGACCAGGACATAAGGATGGAGAAGAAAAGACAGGCGAGACAGAGATCCAATAGAAGGTGAACAAAATGCAGGATTCATTTCTATCTTACTGCCAAAATATATGAATGTATCAACAAAAGAGCCCAGGCAGCTTCAAATGTGGCCGCCTGAAAGCTGAAGTTGTGTTGGAACTGCTGTCCTTCACCTTGAACAAATGCACGTGAGATTTTCTTACAATGTCATATGTAGAATATAAATCACAAAACTTCTTTTTTTTTTTTCTACTCGCTTTTTTGTTTATTATTTCCTTTGAATTCTTCAGGGAAAATGACAGGTGTTTTTTTGGGGTTTTTTGCATCTTATTCATTCCGAACGCTGTTATCTGGATGCTGCTGATTGTAATCAGAGGGACAGACGAGGCTGGAGGCCTTTCTCCTTTCACTAACTTTAGGGGATCTCTCAACCAGCAGGAAGCTTCAAAACGGTGAAACACTTTTACCCAATCAGAACAAAAACATGCACAGACTAACGCGCCATACAACACGTTCATTCCAAATTTATGACCGGAGAACAGCTGCTGAATAGTGCATAGAAAAACAGTGCGGCATTTAGTCACAGTTTATAAAAAACATGCTTGTTTGCTCTGCCTCGACGATAAATTAGAAACTCCTGCAGACGTCTTCTCACCATTAGTTGGTTCAACTTTTAAACTGCCTCATCTTTGCATTTATTTTAAAGGCATTCAGAAGACTGACACGAGGGGGTAAACCTAAAGTTTATGCATTAATGTTTATATATTCGCTTGTCTAAGAAAGGTATTAAATGTAGAACTGGAATGGTTTCATGAGGTTCTTGCAGGCCGTATTGTTTAAATACAGAAAGGTTGCAGAACCCAGACAATTACAATCCATAGCCAGTTTTATAGTATGTTTTGGTGGAGAAACACTGACAGCGAGAAGAGTAGACAAAAAGGCTCAATTCCAGTTTCCTCCCAATCCACATGTAGATTATTAAGTAATACAGCATACAGCCCCAAATCGCCTCAAATACTGTCCAAAATGGAAGATAAAAGAATAATAATGTCGTCTCTAATACTGTTATTTAGATAATATATATTTAATCATTTAATTTATCACTATATATA